>QNGE01002147.1:43442-126060 GCA_008508345.1 Paragonimus westermani
GTGTTCGTCTCCCGGGCTGGGGTCCTCGCGACTCACAGAGTCGGTGGTTGGAGACACTAGGTGAGATGGCGGCTAATCGAGCTCAGTGGCGTGAATGTTGTCGTTGTTTGGCCGAGCTGTCTGTGAAGTGAGTGCATTTAATGACGCGGTGCAGTGAAAGCCGTAAGGAAGCTGTATCGCTGATGACGCCTTACTCTCACTTGCAGCTCGGTTGTGTTGTTTGCAAGGTGTAGGCACCTTGATGCTGAACGTTTGAATAGGGACGTGGTCATTTTCAGTAGTTAGGTCCCTTCCCGTCCCCTTCTTTTTCGTTCTCTCTTTCTATATAGGGTTTGCTGTTTTCTTCATGGTTGTGTGGCAGTTAAGCATTAGTGTGAACCACTGATGTATTGCTGTCTATGATGATGATGATGATGAAGGCCCAGTCTCGCCGTGACGCATCTCTACATATATGGTAAATTGGCGGATCCGTCTGATGGTCATGTCTCTTCAGAACTTGTTTACTTTTTGACTACACTTGTCCCCTTGGTTTCCCTCAGGAATTTCGTTAGCATGAAACATTTACATTGCTTTAATGAGAACACTAGTCTTTCACAAAACTAGAGAGAACACTTTATTAGTTGTCTTAGAGCGGTTTTGAGAACGCCCCGGAAGGACAAAAATATTCTGATCAGAATTTTTGAAGAACGTCTTTAAGGTCTTCTCTCACGGGCTTCTTCAAGTACTGTGATTAAAAACACTGCGTAACTTCTTCGGCAGGTTGCCAGATGGTCTCAGGCGGGAGTCACATCTATCTCTGCCTTGCACCAACATCGAGAGTATAGAGTTTTCTGATTCTAGTAGTGTTCCCTGATACCCACCCGGGATATTCAAATCTATTCCAATTCGATTCACATTACAAAGCAGCCTTTGACCAGTTTAGTCAGCAGTTTTGGTTGGGCGCGGCAGCCTCGTGGTGAGCGTGTGACTACGGGATATGAGGACATTCAAACTGAAGTTTGCTTCCTTGGGGAGCTTCCGGTGTCCTGGCTGGGGACCGTCATAACGAGACTGGACCTTGACGCGGTGTGACGTCTTGCATATCTCAATGACCTGTTGGGCTAAAGAGGGCAGTGTGACTACCACATCAATAGAGTACTTCATACCAGGCAGGCCAGTAGATAGAGATCTGACAAACCAGTCTTCTGGTACGTTGCCGTTTTGTTCTTACGTTTGTTGTCTATGCTGCCAGTAAACTATAGGTACCAAACCGGCCTAGAAATCAGGCTTAGTCGTTCTCACTCTGAAGATCCCAATAACTGTTGGGTCGAGATCATACGGGCTATTCACGGAGCAGCTACTGTAACATGAAACACGGTCGTTCGTGAGTTAAACAACTACTAGGTCTTGGAGAAATCCCCTGGAGTAGTTAAAAGCCCGACGAAAATTCCTCCTGGCAGTTCAAAGTTTAGGAGAGATACTCGTAGGAATCTGAGGTGTAACCTGATCGCCGGCCGTGACAAAAGGTATGGAAATGGAGACCGCGTTTACTTCAAAGAACACTGGCAGATTCTTGCAGCTTACGTGTACCGTTGGTTCCAGGTGACCGTCTGTCAGCGAAGCGTTGATCTGTTCAAATGGTACACATCTTTAAAAAGTCCAGAAAGTCAGAGCGATCGGCGGCACACTTCGAGGGTCACTTTGGCTGGCCTCATGCTTATGATGTGTTACTGCCACAAACTTGCAGTGTGGCAATCCGCTGAGTAGATTTAGGAACACTCACTGAGACTGAGGTCCACGGTTGCATTTCGGCTTTCAGAAGTGGTAGGGCTGTTGGCCAAGATGATCTGGTCCCAGCACTGTACAGAGTAGAAGGGGAGGGCGTTAGCAGAAGCCGTGGTTCATTCATCTCAACTTGTGTGGACGATGGAGAAAATCCCTCCGTGCTGATGTCACTCGATAACAGTCCCCGTGTTCAAGAAATGTCAGGAGCTGTTGCGAAAACCATAGAGGAGTTAGCTTGACCATAATCTTACATCCATCATACTTAGTCGATTAACTGCAGCTCGAGAGGCGAACATTGGTGAAGCACAGGCAGGATTTTTCCCTGGACAAAGATGAGTTTAACAATCAAATTTTCATTGTTCGCTAAATTCTGACGCAGTGTTAAACCTATCGCCGGCCAACGATTACCATGTCTCTACCGTCAAAATGCGTTTAATTCAGTGGATCGGTCTACACTTCTAGAGTCTCCTGAACAAAGTGGTGTGCCGGATAAGTAAGTGGACATGCTGTCGGTGCCTTATTCTCATACTTCAGCTCAGGTTAGGGTTTACAATGAACTGTCCGACAGTCTCAGCACCAGGAGAGGCGTGCATCAAGGCTGTCCACTTTCCGCATTTGTGTTTAACTTTGTCATAGACCAGTTAACGGATGACTGTCCGCGGCACTCAAGATGCCGCAGTGGACTCCCTACCTAGCGGAAGATCGGCTGATTTTCATTACACTGATGACAAGGCGTTATTGTTTGAAAATTTCCTCGCAGCACCAACAACGTTTGAAGATGTTTCTCACTCTGTTGGGTATTTCGGAATGTGCCTTTCGGCCTCAAAGTGCAAAGTGGTTCTGCAGCATTGCTGTGATTACGCAGATGTGATGTTGGTTATTGGAGCTTGGTCACTTGTTTGTGTACTTAGGAAACGACGTAAGGGGCAGTAAAGATGTAGAGGGTGAAATGGAATCGCATATCTCCAAGACTAAAGCGGAATTCGCTTTTCGAGAGGCATCTATGGCGACACAGGGGTTTCTCTGGAGCTTAAGGGTCGCACACATAGGGCGACAGTGAGGGCTGTATCACTTTACAGTAGTGAAATGTGGCCGCCAAGGGTAGAAGACGCGAACCGTTTTCAGGTATTTGATCACCAATGTCTGCATGCGGTTGCTCATATCGAATAACTAGTGAGGAGGATAAGAAGCGGGTATTTGGTAGTGATTTTCAGACGAACTCTCATGTTCAATCCCTACATCTGCACAGTGGTTAGGTTATGTACTTAGGATGCCAACTAGTCGTCTGCCACGTCCAGCACTCGTTACCGACGCTGTGGCCGACTGGCCTAGGGTGGGGGATGGACAGATGATGACCTGGCATAAAGAAAAGAGACTGTTCACGATGGGGTTGGTCGCTGCAGATCGAGTTTGCCTCCCAGGCTGGGGAGGCTCACAGAGTTGGTGGCTGATGACTGGGTGAAATGGCGGCTAATCGAACTGAGTGGCGTGAATGTTGTCTTGGTTGGCTGGATTGTTTGTGAACTGGGTACACTTAGTGGCAGTGGGTAGTGAGAACCGTAAAGAACCTGTTTTCCTGGTGACACCTAACCTTCCCTTATAGTTCGGTTGTTTGCAAGGTGTAGGCACCTGAATGCTGAATGTTTCAATATATACGAAGTTAATTTTAGCCGTTAGGTCCCTTCCTCTCCTCTCATTTTTTCTCCTCTCTCCCTGTACAAGGTTTATGTTTTATTGTTTCATGACACTTGAGCCTCAGTGATAATCAGTGCTGTACTGCTGTCCATGATGATGGTTTCCGATGGACAATGAACAGTTGATTGAGGATGTTTTTTGATTTAGTAAACCATAGAGGTCAGGGACACTCGTGTTGCGAATTTCTGTGTACATCGGTGTAATTTGGAATACGTGGGTAACTTGATGTTGAGTGTCTTGGGTATATGCAATTGCTTTTTTTTTCTCTCTCTCTGTAGTTTGCTAAGGCATGCATTTTTCTCCAGGGTTGTATTGCAGCCGGACATCTATAAAAAATAATGCTGTGTTGCTGTTTACTAATGATGTTCCTATCTGTGGGAGCTGATATAGCTACAGTTATACTTCTAAATAAAGGATATGGGGAATTAGCAACCTGGTTTTCTTTTTATTTCAGTCAGTCTCATTTGGTCAGTCCTTTAAAGGAACTGTGGTCTTTTCCAAAGTAGGATGGCTGAAGACGCTGAAAAAAAATCGAGGTTATCCCAGATCAATCTCAGGAATGTGTACGCTCTGGTCTGACGTTTGCCTTGCCGTTCGCTATTCGTGTTATGTTCCACCCACGACCTAGTTTCTTCTGAATTCTTTTGCTTCTTCATGACGTATTTTCCTGCATTCATTGCTTTGAACTTATTCCTCTCTATCTTACCGGCTATTTGCAACCGTCATCGTTTTCCAGTTTAATCCCCGTTTATTTTGTTGACTCTCGAACTATCAAACAAACCTCATTGCCTGCTACAGCGAGGTATGACTTGATAGTTCTTTTAACTCTTAAAATACTGCATACACTTTAATCACTTTCATTTGATTGCCCGTTTGCTCACACTGTTGGCTCCGTCGGGCACGCACCAGTGGTGTAATGAACCCGAATCTACTCGTGCGTATTTAGCCCGAAGTGTTAGTTGAGTGAATGTTAATTCTTACTTCTTGTTGCACCTTGTGTTCATTTCTATCTTCCGACACACAGGTGCACGCTTTATTTCTTATTAACCTCTGATTTAACGTTCAATACGGAGGTGTGCTGTGGTCAATTCAGTAGCATAGTTGGTATCCAAGTGGCTGTCCTGGACGTTTATCTGTCCGAATTGCGTTCTTCGATGACATCATCTGCCATCCCCGCGAATTAACCCACGTTAAAGACGATGGTCGCGCGAGCGATGCGACTATTTGTTGGCACGTGTTTCGGAACGTTGGGGGTACGCGATCAGTTGATCATCTAATTAGATTACATCGTCGGCGATGTTCGGGTTGCGTACTCCCCATGATAACTGTGCGTTTGCCGCACCGAACGTTACTTACTGAGGCCACCAACGGTTAAGGCAAACTATGGGTTTGTCAGTCAACAACTCGTTCGCGAAAAATGAAAACGTTGACTATTTCGTTGGTTAAGGTTGGTAAGCGTAGTCTGTCCGGTTGTGATTCACTTAGTCACCTAAATCGTCGCTTAAGAACGTTATCCTAGGTGGCAGCGTGCGTAGTCAATGGTTTTCTTGCGCTTATAGCATTTATTTGGTCAATCTTTCTTCTAGGTTGCTCCACGTCCCTGCTGTGGTAATCGGCAGCTGTTGCCAAAGTGCCTCATGGTCAGGCTCGTAGCCTTTATGAATGAATGAAGGTAGTGATTTCTAATTCACAGATCGCCGAATCTGTTAGTGGTAGTCGCACTTGAGTTACCACTGTGAAGAATACAGCGTGGCACAAGTTGGAATTAGGGGGTATGTGTTCTCTGTGGTGCATTGTCAGTGGCTTCAAGCACTGTAGTTCTCTGAAAAATGGATATCCTTTTCCACCTGGATGGGTGGACGACTTGATACACGGTTAATAGATATCCAGATATTAAGCGAGCTCTTATGATAGATCAATGATAACTCTTGGGTGCTTAGCACACGACCGCGGATTCGAGACGGATTACGGCTACCGCTTTTGTGTAAGTTTGGACAGCTCTACAGTCTCCACCGTATACGGGGTTCCGTATATCACACGAGAACTAGCAAATTGTGTTGTTGAATTCGAAAGATGTATTTTCACCTGGTGGTTTTCTCCAGTTTGTACTTCATTCATATTCACATTGCATCTCCATCGCCCAATCTCAGGTCAATTGCGTGGCGTTAAGCCACTTAACTCTGTTATGGCCGTCTCCGAACGCTGCCGGACCTCATTAAAAATGCTAGAAGTCGGTTTTCGTGATGAACATGCGATTTCTGAACTGTCCCCAATGACCAGTTGCTCTGACATTCTGCTACTGGTCAATGGCAAAGTATGTGTATACTTATAAATGGCATCACTTACACCGTAGCTAGAAACCTAGTCTCTTGGAAGAAGTTGAACTTTTGGATACACTGGCGACCTACTTAGCTGTCAAGGGCGAAGAAGATTCAAAAACTCGTATCTTTTATGAACTTTTTCCGGTGGACAAAGAGGTTCCTGAGTATAATCTGCGCTTCCTTATTAAACTCTGTTCACTCGCTCTATGCATTGGATTGTATTCAATATTGGAACTAGCTGCTGTGTGGTTAAAGGTAAGGCTTTGTTCTCTGGTGTTATACGCCGTTCTATCAATTGGTTTCATCCAAAACAAACAATTTTTAATCGTGTATATTTTCGGATAGATTTCGTTGCGTTCAGTGTGCTTTCAGATTTCACTGCCACAATCGCAACTAAGTTCACTTGACAGTAAACAGATTCCTCACGCTTATTTGTCTTGCAGTTTGTCTACCCCTGATCGTGTGATGTAACCAAAGACGCAGTGAGTGGTTGGGTAATGGCGTGACTTTTTAGCTCAACTAGCGGAGTACATGTGGCGCAGAGCTATGCGGCTCATATCGTTAATTTGAATCAAGCCGAAACTCAGGGTGTTGATACTTCGACCTCTTTCTTAGTAACAGCTCTGTCAGGTTTATGGTTAGCGATACAACTCCTACACAGTCCACCAGTATGGGGAGTAGATTTTTTCCTCAAGCAGCACCCGCATCTCCAAATGCTTTCTGTTATATTTCCATGAATGAATGGTTAGATCTTCACGTGATCAGTAACTGAAAAGGTAAACTTCGGTTGGGATAGTAAGTTATAATAGTGGCCACCGTTTTGTCACCGCTTGCCTTTGATCTGCTACCTACTACTTCGGACGGGACCTTTTGTCGGAGTTTATCGCTCCAGGTTTTCCCGTCGTAATTAAACCGTTTCGTGCACGTCTAGATTTTCAAACCTGTCACGCAGTTAGTTGTGTTGTACGACAGTTGTCACACATGGCAGTTTCTAATTTTGTTTTAGCCTGGTTCTTAATCCGTATTTCTGCCTTTCAAGTCTGTTTATTCTGCTTGTGTGCTGTCACTTGTACAGGAGACATGCACCCCATAGTTGAATTTTCAGACGAAATAAAAGTGAAAATTCCTTTTCGTCACAGTCACAGTCATGCGTTGAAAAACACTCCACTTTTTCCTTTATCGTTGTACACCAACGTTATGTGTATAAGTTGTAACTCCTCTAAGAAAAATGAAGAAAAATGCCGATTTCCGCGACTCGATGAATGTACTATCTGCCACTCAAGTTTGCGCGTTGATCGGGTTGGATAACATGGTAGCAGTTTTCCACCGAAATTGATCCATTAATTATCACCACTTATATTACCTTAATCAGATTTTACCTTTCCAGCCATTTGTCAGGTAGAGTTTGGAAGACAACGGAAGTCGTTTAGAGATGAGGTTGTTACTTGAGGAAAAAACTGATTTCTTATGCCGATCGACTGGGCAGGAATCTTGTCACTATTGGCAAGCTTGGCAGAGTTGCTGCTTAGGGAGATCGAACCAGTGGTAAGAGTTGCGTAGTCTTACGCCGCGTGTGCTATGCTGGCCGAGCTGAAAATTCACACCAACAGCTTGGAATTTCTGCATAAGGCACTATTATCCAACCACTCTGCGTCTTTGTTATCCATCACACGCTCCGGGGGAGACAGACTGCAAGATCAGTAAACGAAATAAATCCGTGTATTTTCAGATGCACTCACGTACCTTTACCAGAGTGAAGTCTGAAAGGCTTATTAGAATCTTATGCGGCACAGTTGAATAACTGCAGTACATGACTGAAATTGTATTCGGTATGACATTAAGTGCATGGCATGCATCTCTTCTTATGGGCATCGATCTCTACTCCCGCTGTCATGCTTACCAGCTTGATCATTGTTCGAATGACTCCACGCTGGGCGTTAGCGGATCATCACGCTCAAACGTTTTGCTAAAGTATCAATCGAATACTAATGTTATTCGATTTATCCTGAAGAGCAGTCAGTATATAAGGTGGTGGTTGACATTTTTCTATATCAGGCAGGCACGGATGATAATGTCCAGTTAATCCGATGTTTAACCCTTGAACCGTTTAGCGGTTCATGGTGTACTCAGGTTTAGTATGCCAAACCAGTGTCCGAGAAAATCTTGCACGGTATTCACTAGATTAAACGATTAGTGGAATCTAAACAGGACAGGTTACCTTGGGGCGTTTAGTAGTGCAAATGATGTTGAGCAGTTGGCGTGTTACTTCTAACAGTTGTAATGTGTA
This sequence comes from Paragonimus westermani, assembly GCA_008508345.1. Lineage (NCBI taxonomy): Eukaryota > Metazoa > Platyhelminthes > Trematoda > Plagiorchiida > Troglotrematidae > Paragonimus > Paragonimus westermani. The sequence continues at coordinate 51,510 of QNGE01002147.1, forward strand.
ATATTCAGTCACTGGCTATGCAGCATTCTGTCGGCTAACATGTGTCCGCTAGTCGAATTGCTAGCACACGCTGCTGTGTGTAAGTTGCACAGTTACACTCTCAATGCACCAAAGCGCGCACGAGCCCAAACACTTCTGCAACGCACGGCGTTCACCCCACACCTACTAAATTCCACACTTCATACACAGAGGGAAATCTGGGAGCCCTACCCAGACCTGTGCGGTACAGCCCAAGTTCTTTTTAATCGCCTGCCAACATCTTGTTCGGTTGACACAGGTTTCATTTGTATGGCATTTCTGTTCGACCGTGGAAACAAATTCCAGATTTGAGGATCTGTAACTCTTTCCAGGTGTTGTTTAGTCTGATGCTGATAGACTGGTATTACCGCGTCATTTCGTTGACTTTTAAAAATGCATACAGCCTTTGATTAAAGGTAAACCAATCTGTATGTTTAGTTGCCATTGTTATGGTTGTTGTGTTCACGTAATACCTATGAACTGAAGGGGACGAGGCTGTTGCGCTTAAGATAATAGAAGAGCAGTGAGCTTTAGAAGCTAGACCACCGTCGTTCCAGATCACTCTCAGTGTTCCGATTAATTAGTCTAAACGAAATAGCCAACGATCTGTCTACCCGTTTATTTTGTATCCCTTCCCCAGATACGCGTATCACAAACGTATGCTTCAACTGTGCATTCACTCAACCACCAAAATGCACTGGCGGTCTATCAACTCGTTTGCACCTTCATAATGGGACTTAATTCGGATATGCTAACTATCCCTGGACTTCCAGGTACATCTGGTCATCTCAGTGAGACGTCTGATGTGGAAAATGAAAGTCATTTTGAACATCCGTTGATCGGTTTGCCGTGTAATTCTCCAGCATTCACTGATGCCTACCTTTCTGGCATGACGTTGGCGTTCGGCCACCCTCCAACTTTGAGTAAGTGAAGCTGTATTTCTTCGCGCACATCAGTATTGCGTTGTTTTGATTGAGACAGTAGAATGTGTTTCATAGAGAGAGAAGACAAGGTCGCATCTTTTCTCGCAGTAAATAGCGGACATATCGTACTACTTTACATGTTGACATGTTTCAAAGCATTTACTATCTCTGTAATAGGCTCTGGTGTCACTAATACACTATGCAGCCATCTTTTTCTACTTGATTGCTTGCTGACTTCTAAGATTTTTTACACATTGTTACCTGGGAGCTCTTTTTTTCTTCCGAATAGTATCTGCTCTTCAACCTGCACACTCACTCAAATCACTCGGTCCACCGCCACAGCCCTTAATTCATTGTATCGCCGAATGGCTCCATTCCTCCCGGATACATTCCAAACCTCATCACACGTCATCCTCCGCTCACCCTGCTACTTGGACTGCGCTTGATTGGCCAGCTTTGTTACGAATGTGCAAGAACAGTTTTAGCAACTACTCTGTCGCCGAACATGCTCTTGCCAGTTGTCCTCCCTTGCCTATTTGTTTGGCTTGGTGGACTGTCTTTGGTCCTTTACAGTGGTAAGTCGGTTGGTTCTTTTGTGCTGTTCATTACCGTCCGCTTTGTTTTGATATTGATAGCTTCGGGCAATCGAATGGGGGGCGATACTCGACCGCCAATCACACGGTCGTTAATTTGGATACCTAATTAATGGTGGCTCCACGCGTTCCTTTTCACGGGATATTTACTGCTTTCGCCTGGTTGTTTGCTATTGTTCGATACTGACCACTTTTAAGCTTGTTGATAAATATATGCCTTCCGTACGCTTAGCTTGTTTATACACTCCCCCGCGAACACTGCACTCCACTGGCAGTCATCCTCTTCATTGTCAAACAGCGGTGTAATGGTGATTTGCGCTGATCCTTAGCTGTCACACAACCATGACGTGGAGTGGGAAAGCCCTAGCTTGTAAAAAGATAGGGCAAAGAAAGGAGACCTGATTACTAAGACAACAACGTCTGAACTCAAATGTCAAAATACATACGACTGCCAACCGAGCCACTAGTTAAGGTAAGGCGTCGTCGACAAAAAGGTTTTTTTACGGCTGTCACTACTGCGCGTCACTAACTGCACTTGTAACTAGTCAATACTGACGTGATTTACTACTTTCCATACAGGCGGGTATTTCCGTCAGTGCTTTATCTGTAACGGTGTCATACTCATTATCAAAGGAGATACACCAGTGCTTGCACTGATGCTCAAACGCCATACAACCACAGCAAGCCGAGCAAAAGGAAGAGGAATGAGTGGGGCTTATTTTCCGAAACTCTTATAGCTAAGCTCGGACGGCCAACACAACGATACCTGCATCTTGCAAACGCAAGTACGAGTTGCATGTGCACATCAGATGGCCTCTTCAAACGGCTTCCTTCGACTTTCACTGCTTCGCCTCAATAATTATGGTTACCCCACTGACCATTCATTCAAACCGCGGCAACATTCAAACCACATCCCGACTAGCCACCATATCACATGATGTCTTCGAGCCAGATGTCAGGGGTTGGCTTCGAGAATCCGAGTGCGGGCAACTAATACGACCCATCGTTATTGACTTAACGGTGGTCGCTTTCTTTCTCACTTACCAAGTCTACGCCTTACCATCTTTTACCTTCCGCTAGTGAGCTTGGGGCTTGATGCAGTAGGAGATGTGTGGGCATTATCATTTCATGGTCTGACCTTAGTCTGTATATTTTAAGGTTTGGTTTAGTGGATTTAATTGATCCTCACAATCACACTTGTCTTCTGACCCCCTGACTTCTTGTCTATTAATACTCATCAGTGCGTAGGTCTCTTTGAACCCCAGTCAGACGGCTCCTTACGTGGAACATGCAAATCCACTCACTCATAAGCGTGAAACAACGACTAACGTAGCAAATGTTCAGTACTTGGTGTTTCCGAAATAGGGGATGGTTATCACACTTTCTTTCTGTTAGACATACGATAGAAATTTGGTGAGGAGATCATCATTGAAGAGACAGCAAGCATCTATGGGTTGTAGTTAGATTGAATCCCCGAATTAATTGTTCATACACTGTTGTTTTCTTGAAAATACGTTGTGATGGAAATGCCTGCAATATGGTTTCGGCAATTCAGTGCTTTTATCTGTTAAAAACCTTACTCCTAATTTTTACTCTGTCTGCTATACCTCGGTTGGTTTTGTAAAGGTCCGTTGCACTATTTTTGAGGTCACTGTGCTTTGTTTGATTAGTGTTGAAAGGTGACCCAACGTTTTATTATCCTCCTTACTTAAACCACATCGGTCGTTTTCGTTCCAACACCAGCTGCTGCTACCGTTTTCCTCACTCTGATCCGGTCTGAGTCATGTGAATTTCTAAATGCCAAAATTAGATATTTTCCTTCTGAACCTTTCCCGGAGTAACGTATAATTCTGCTAATGTCTCGATGCGCGAACAGTCGTTTTGTTTCGATCCAACCAATGATTATCGCTTTGAGTGACCTCAGTTACGTTTTATCGTCCCCTACCACTAAACGTTGTCTAGTTGTCGATTTTGGTGTACGGGGATATTCTTTGTTCAATTTCTGAAGATTTCTCACATTCGGGGTAAGAGACTTAATTCTCTTGTATATCTATCCCACATCTGTCACACTAAATCCAGTTTTTAATAGCGCCTTCTCATTAACCGTTTCGAAGATAAAGTATCTTCTCTATCGTTCGACATTGAGAAGGGTATTTCTGGTGTCAACAGATTACGAGTGACTCGGTATGAACTTGAATCGTTAGTGAACAGTCCACCCGACCGTTGAAATCATGATTTAGTCTACTTATTGTAAGCGGAATTGCACCTGGCTTAGTGAATTGTTTTCCAATTCCAAACCGAGTCCCTGTGCTGTGACTCAAAGACCTTGACCCAACGTTTAGTTAGAAATGTGCTGTTTGGGGCAAAAAAGCACTGTGGTGATTGCATGCAACCGAATGAGTAGTTAACTCCAATTTAAGCTACCTACATTTTTCTAATGAAGCCAATTCTTCATTTTTGCCTGAAATTAAGCTTTTTGCCTTTACGCGTTTAGGCAGTTATGTTGATTTTTAGGATCGTCAGCCAGAAGTTTTATTCGGCAGATCAGACGATTGCGTATATAACCAGGTTCCTTTTTATACTATTCCGAACTTTTGGCATACTGTTCTCTTTAAACATTTCCAATCGCCTCAACCGCTTGAATTTACACTGATAACTTAATGATAAACATACAAACCACTAACCGCGTGGTTGTGGATCCGTTTCCCATTTGTTGCAATTGCTCCTGTACACGTTTATGCAACTTATCAGTATCCGATCCGTGTGAGTAGGTGTTTTTTGATTTGAGTTAGAACTAGGATGCAGTACGTCACACAACAGCAAGCACATTTTGATGCAACAACGGGGATTTTTTTATCGTGCTAGGTTTGTATGATACTGTGCTACATTTCAGATATGTCTCTCAGTTTGGTCATCCTGTTACAGGTTTGCCTGATGATCTTATTGTTCTGGCCCATCTACAGGGAAATGAAGTGCTGTCCCCCAGCAGATACATCTTCCATGGCACAAGCATGGTTACTACGTTAGCTTCACATTTTTGCTGACATCATTCCTGTAGTTCAAAATTTCTCAAAACAAAACATCTGTCTTCAGTGTTAAAACGGACTGCAGTTTATTTCGGAGAAGTTTCACGTGAGGTTTTCGTGAGGTCAACTCCTCAGCGTGTTTCATCTCTAAGAAGAGGCTCACTAGACATTGGAATCATTTGCCATTTTACAGGCTGGACACAGACATTCACGGATCGAGGAAGCTATTTGCTTTCTAAATCTATACAACCCACTTTACAATCCACGTCTGCAAAACTTGGGTCCTGAAAGTAAAAGACGAACTTTCTTCAGGCGTTCAATCTCTAATCTCAGTCGTCTTTATCGGATAACACGAATGAGCAAGCACCAGTGAGACTAAGCAGCAGATATTGGGTACCGAGTGCCATGTGAGTCGAATCGCTGGATGTTTCCTATCTTATGAATGGTCGTAAATGGTTGGGTCGTATTTTCTGAATACTAGCTGATCGGCTATCAAATCGACCACTTGTTGATAGTGGAGCTGACTGACGTGAGGTACGAAGTGGGCAAATACACATACTTGGAGAAAGGGGCACAGGTACCACTGGATTTGGTCACACGAATGCTATACGCTTACCAGACGAAGTTTATTTTGGTTTACAAGGCCTATTGTTTGACATGTTGAGGAAGGTGGTTGTTAATCAGATTCAGTGACGTAACTGGTGTCGTTGTGTCTATGAAGTTGGAGTAATTATTAGGGCATGGCAGTGAAACCGTCGATAAAACTGAAGCTACCATATTTCCACTTGTCTCGTTGTTTGCTTCCGTGATGTAGGCAACTTGGTAACAACTAGGTTTGAGCATGTACTTCTTGACAATTTCGTTCGGCCATTCCGTCGTTTAGCAACATCTTTATTACCAAGCTGGCAACGGACACTTTTGGCGACAAATTTGTGAGTGCAGTAAAATACTGCAATTTAAATTTCGTTTAGGAAGTGTGTATGAAGGTAATTATGCGTAGAGGCATGAAAAATAACCAGGGTATGTGTTAGTGTGCCTTACTGACCCTGTGTTGTCCGGTCACGTAAAAGTCCGAACCAAGCATCCGTCATGACTTGTTCAGCGCTGCACTTTTCAGGTCTTTTTCGCAGTGTTGACGTGAATTAATTGTCCTCTTACTAAACCATATGCTGGAAGTATTCCACTTCCCATTTGTTTTATTCACTCCATGTAAAGAATTGGGGTGAACTGGCTACATTGGACAGTGATCCACACCCTGGTTCTTATCTTCACATGCTGAAACACTTTCTGTTACCTTCCCCTTCTTGGTCTGACAAAGGACCACAATGTTTCAGCACGACACCCCCTAATCCATGCGGTATGTGCCACAGTAACATAGGTGCTTGTACGAAGATTGCTCTGCTGACCCTGCCAAGACTCTAGGATTGCCCTCTCAGACTTGTCGGTCCATATCTTCCTGGAGTAGTAACATGATTGATGTAGGTGCTGGTGGACTTAGTCACATGGCAGTAAGTTGACGCCTGGATCACTAAGAAAAGCGCTAGACATCGGCAATATCGGCCGGAGGATAACGGGTACCCAGTTCTCATCTATATGGCCGGATAACACAGAACCTTCCTAAAGACACTACAGCTTTAGAGTAATCGTTTTATAGTAGCCATTTTCCATGCTCTTGTGCACATTTTTTTTCTATACACCACTCAAACAAAAATCAGTTGACAGCGTTTACTGACTAGTTGCGAATAGTGGTTATTATTCGACTAATAATAAAGCTTTTCCTACCAGGTGCAGGATCGAGTTCCAAAAGCTTCTTAATTCTCATTTTGCTCTCGAATTCAATTTATAAGAGGAAACCGTTTTCTTTTTTCGTCTCCGCATGATTGTAAACTGTTAGCTATTACTGTCAATCAATGTTACCACATTTGACGTAGAGCGATTAAACTTCGCTCTGCTTTTGGCGGTTGATGGGGCGGGACTCGTGGTCATGATCAGTCTAACCTCTTTTAAGTACTTTTGTAGTCCAGACAGAATGCGAACGTTGAATTCGATGGTCTTTCTAGTTTATACTGGAATCGAATCTTTCGCATAGTTTGTGTATGAAATAATTCATAAACTCGCGAAGAATAAAAATAATCTAGTCATCTTTCCTTTTTTTCTTAGTCAGGCGATGAAACATTTGGCACACTCTAAAGATTCTAAGCCTGTGTCCGATGACTTCGCGGGTCTGCATTATGAGCTACTTCAGGTGAGTAGTCGAGTTGTTGGTTGCGCGCATATTTGATATGCCTTACACATCATTCTTCTCTCTGTGTTCCGTTCATAGGGTTCTTAATGACTATAAAGATTAAAGGACGCTAAGAATGTTTATATACGTCTGAATATGTGTCAGGCCGTTTGGGAAGTAGTATTCAGCTTCAGAAAGACTGCGAAAGAGGAAGTCAGAGGATAATGAACGGAGCAGAAATTCAACAGCTACCCTCCGTAAAATAAGAACGATAAGCTTGTGTTTAGCTCGAGATGGTTGTGCACTAGTGAATTGAACACCCTAATGAAACACTCTGAGTGAGACTGTCCAAACAATTTGGGGAATAACCCAGGTATCGAGTTGGCTTCACTGGCCATTGATGCACTTTTGGGAGACAGGCCAGGCCAAGGTCGTTCGAGACGCGTGTGGTGGTGTTGTGTCCGCAAAAGACGCTTGGCCAACAAGTTGGTTTTGCTGCGCAAACTTCCGTATAGGTCATTTCAAAAACTAAACCAGAAACGCGTACACTCATTTGCACGACAGACATGCACTCACATACATTGGGTGACAGTACGTGGTCATTCGCCTTGGTGAAAGTTCTCACACAGCATGTACACACTGTTCCGATAGTCTCTTCTTGTCCGTCGTGTTCGGGGCCTGTCCTATTGTTCCTGAATGTCGCCTGTGGGTAATACACTACTTGTGAGTAGTATACTACTCACAACGAAACTGCCTGTTATACAACAATGGTACCCAGATTTTCGTCTACCAGGAAGTAATCTGTGCAGTCTGAATGACAGATACTTCACTCTGCCGTCAGCCGTATTAAACGGCAACCGGTTTTCCCTGACTCACCGTATAATGTGTTTATATCACTCTGTACCTTCTCAATTTCAGTCGCATTGCCACTGTACATCAAATTTTAACGTCATTAGTGTTTACTGGCAACAGAGAATTGGCAAGCTCTGCAATTTTGAGCACAGCTGTAACCAGGAGCAGAGGTCTTTGTGACACTGCTGGTCTCGCAATACTAGCATGAAAAGGCCCATTCACTTAGACATGAGATCGACGATGTTTGGTGTAATAAATGAACCACAGGAATAGAGAATTTTCTGTACCGTAATTGTGAAGCTTCACACAGCGTTAATTGGCGTGCACAATCGAGGGCCTTAGGGAAATCTAGAGAACTGCATCAACTGGTTTGTCTTCGCTAGCGACCTTTGTCCAATCTTCCCGAGCAGCAAGTTGTTAGGGTTAGGGTAAACCGGACTCGAAGAACACGATTATGCCTTCAGAATTCAAATATCTCAGACCGTTGCTGATATATGAATCAGCTTGGGATTCAAGTATTTCTTCGCGCGCTCACACAGCCTTGAGGTCAGTGATTTCCATAAATATTGACCAGCTTCTCTTGTTAACTTATGGAGCGTCTGGTGGCTAAATATATCGCCTATTTGGACTATGCTTTGTCTCTGTTTTCATTGGTTCGGGAACCAAGTGAAAGAGATCTCTGCTTGCGTTATTTATTCCCACCTGTTCCTATCAGTTATTTGTATTCGCGATCAATGAAGTTTCGTCATAAAAGAAGCAAATTGGTGGCAAACGATACTCCCTTCCGCAATGTTCCCAAAGTGACCATAAAAACTCCATAATGTTAGAAGAGAAAGGAGACTAGGACCTGGAGATTTATTTTCACAAGGCGTTAACGGTTTTTGGAGCGCACTGTGTAGTGCTAAAGTAATTGTCCTCATAACATTTATGATGTTGATACGTTCATCCTGCCATCACTTGCCCGTAACTGTGAGCAGTTAGACCGACATTGGATTCTCGTAATTTAAGAGCTGCCTTGATTGCTTTTTGCTGCTAACAAACCTCAGCAAGCTAGTCTCTATTTGGAGTTGATTGATACACATCCTGTGCGTCAGAACAATTTGAGGGACTGCGAATGAAAGTCGTACCCTTTATGTGTTAAATCCCGGCAAGCTACCCGATGTCAACTACTCGTTAATTTTTAAATGCACAAGAGTATATACAGGATACACACTAAACCCTGTTTCCGAAAGATTCTTATACGAACAGAACCAACCCTCAACGTGCGTCAAAATGCAGAGCGCTGATGGATGGTTCACCGTATTTTGGCAGTAAAGCACGATTGCGGCACGTTTTATCGATTTGTTGTCTGTATCAGCTTGAACGCGGCTCGTGATCGTTGATTCAGATCGTCAGCCTAATACCTTTAGTGCGTTTGTGTGCGCAGTGGTTCTCTGTGCTATATCGTCATGTCGGCCTAATGTTGATTTGCAATTGTTTGAGCCTGCATGTTTGCCTCAAACTTTCCCCGTAGTCTCAGGACGGTCACTCGCAGCGTCTGTCCGTTGGTCGCCGATTCGTGACTGCTTCAAAGTGAACAAAGCTGACTGTGGGTATTTACCACCTTGCATCACGTGGTAAATTTCTGGGCGTAAGTTTTGCTCATATTGATACAACGCACGGGTGATCAAACCAATACGGTGGTTCATTACCTTAACCTTACCGCTCGAATGTGACAAACCACTTATAAACACTTCGCCTTTTACTGCACTTCGACTAGTTTATTGTGCTCGCACACAGAAATCCTTGTGTTTCACCTGTGTACACTGTGCGTATTTTGCCATTTACAAGTAACCGAACTGAGTTTTCGCCTAGGTGGGCATGAAGACAAGTCTTCGTATATATCAGGCTATCTGTCTGGACTGATTTCGGTATCTAATTATCAAATGCGTTACGGATGTGGAAGTTATTACCTAATCCTTTGGTCGTCACTTGCAGATAATGTTCCGTCCAGGTGTGATGAATCTGCGAGCACTACCAAGGCAGTGTTAGTTTATCGAATAATTCTGTTACGGTGTAGTGGAAGCTGTCTCCGCAAAGTGCAATAAACGTTGTGAATTCCAATTTCGCGTTTAACTTTATTCTACTCACATGTTCACAGTAGCATACTGAATTTAACGTGACTCGTCTGTTTGCAGTATTCGGTCTCACTCCTGTGATGCGCCAAAATTTACTTCGTTTTCACAAACTCTACATCTACCGCAAACAGTTGAACTGTATCCGACTGTATTTTCCATATTTCGATTTCTACCACAGTGTACCACGTTCGTTTGTATGAGTAACTGTAACACTTCATATTTTACCGCTAGAATTAACTGGACGATTTATCACGTTCTCGCTGCACTATTATATGCGTTATCGTATATTTAAATTGTTTATTATTGAACCTGTAAAACCACGTTCGATATCAGTATATACAATCAGTGCATAACCTCTTGCCGTCTGCCCATTTTCATGTATATATCCAGCCCAGACCGTGCTTAAGACTAGGCTACCAAAACATAATTCAACTCTTTTGTTGATTCAACAAAGGTCTCTTTCAGTGTATATAAGGTGCTGGGTAGTTAATGTCAGTTTCACAACAGAAACAACAGACAAAGATATGTGAATTGGTGAAAATTTTCAAAATTCGTAGTAATTATCGCAGACAAAATTAGGTTTCTGGTCACAGAGACTTTCGCCGTGAGCATCACTGTCCTACGGAGAGTCGAGGATACCTACCAATTATACGTTTTTGAAAGTAAAGTCTTCGTGTTCTGAAACCAACCTTATACGCTTGTTACCAGATGATTGGTTCCACTCCTGCCCAGTGTTAGCAATCCGAGCGTTACCTGGTATATTCGAGACGTGCACGGGCTGACGTTATCTGGTAAACGTTACTGCTCTGACCGATTACAAGCACAAGTTGTCCATCTCCTGGAAGTGCCAGCCAATCTCGTCATTTTCGCTGGTCTCACTACCACTAGTTGATCGGCATTCCTACTGGACTAGAACACACATTAAGTGCCTCCTCTACCCAGAGTGGTCAGGTTTCGTAGTCTACCCATACAGCGAAACTGATGTGCCATCGCAACAGTTGTTTTAAAGTGACCAACACCATCTGGGATTTAGCCACACTGTTTGTGATGTTACCAAACACTCTACCGGCGATGACCTAGCCTTCAAGGCAAATGTAATTCTCAGCTAACTCGAACAGATCATCATCATCGTAGACAGCAATACATCACTGGTACAAACTAATGCCTAACCGCCAAACAACCATGAAGAAAAAGCAAAACTTACATAGGAAGAGAGAAGGAAAAAACAAGTGGACGGGAAGGGACCTAACTATTGCACTACTACACTCACGTCACAGACAACTCGGTCAAACAACGACAACTTTCACGCCACTGAGCTCGATTATCTACCATCTCACCTAACGTCTCCAGCCACCGACTCTGTGAGTCGCGATCTACAGTGGCCAACCCCTTGGTGAACGAATTCATTTCCCTACGCCAGGTCATTATCAGTCCACCTCACACCTTACACCAGTCGGTCGCTGTGTCAGCGAATAGTGCTCCGTGTGGAAGACGGCTAGCTGGCATCCGTAATACATGACCTAACCATCTCAGCCTGTGCAAACGTGCAGATTGAGTAAAAGAACTCGTTTGGCAATCACTCCTATGCACCCACTTTCTAATCTCTTCGTTACTTACACGCTGGTGCCACCCGATACGAGCGACTGAACGCAGACATCGGTGGTCAAATACTTGAAGACGGTTCACGTCCTCTACCCTGAGCGGCCAGGTTTTGCTGCCATGAAGTAATACGGCCCTCGCCGTTGTGTTATATACGCGGTGTTTAAGCTTCAGAGAAATACCTCTGTGTCGCCCCAAATGCCCCGTATTAGTGAATACCGTCTTAGCCTTAGAGATGCGCGCTTCTATTTCATTCCCTACACCTCCGCCGTTGCCGCTGATGCAGCTTCCTAGGTATACAAACCGGTCAACAACCTCCATGACTACCACATTATCTAACATCAAGTCTACGTGATCACAGCAATCCTGCAGAAGCACTTTGCATTTTGAGGCTGCAAAGCGCATTCTGAAGTATTTAGCAGAACGCGAAATAGCGTCTAGCATTGCTTGTGCTGCTTGAAAGTTGTCAAACAGCAACACCTTGTCGTCAACATCATCAAGATCAGTCAGTCTTTCACCAGGTAGGAGGTACACACTGGCACCTTGTGTGTGCTAGAAACAATCCTCCATGCAGCGAGTCTAACGTTCGTGCGAGAGCAGCCTGTTGACCTATGTGTTTTAGAGTACGAACGTTGAAGGCACCTATATTAATTTGCGTTCTGGATCGAAGCACAGGACGATAGAGGTTTGGGACTGAGTCGTGAGAGCTGGGACTTATCGGCACAGTGTTACTACGATTAACTATATCTGTTGTGGGACCTGCAGAGATGTTATCAGAATTGGGAATCGGGAGGGGCCTGAGAGCTAAATGTGATAGGACAGTGGTGGAGGGACCGGCAGCAGCCTGTTTTCGCCTATCCACCCTGCTGTATGCAGCAGATATGGCGACGCGGTTTATACTGCAAGACGGCCGATGCAGTATGGAGTTGTTTGTGTCTAGCACAGAGTGACTAGTTACATCTAGAGGGTGCATGTGAGTGAGTGACATGTAACCATTGTGCTTGAGGAGGGTAACACAGGGGGCTTAACGCAACTAGCGACGATTGAGTTGTTGGGATTCATTTAATGGGAATTGTATGCCCAATGCGTAGTGGGTTAGTAAACGGAGGTTTAGGTGAGTGATTTTGATTACAATTGTATAATGCGAATTGGGATATCGATCGAATAAATTGAGTATGACCCAAATGAGATGCATATGGATACGATGTGAATGGGTCAAACATCTGGCTTTGTTCGGTACATAATATCTATGCTGCCATGTATGAATTGGAACCCGTTTAGATGTGCATTTACTTGATATCTTTTGAATGGTTGAAATTGTAAAGACGAATTACGAAGGAATGGTTACTTTTGAACCTCATGGATCGTTGCATTAAACTTTCCTGTCTTTTCTCACCAATCTTAAACCTGGATCCGTGTTCTCCGTCTGCGACTTATTTGATCATCTAAATTGGTGAATACCCAAATGAAATGCCTCACCATCGAATCATTGTTACAGGCGAAGTAACAAACAACTCGTCCCTGGGATACCGAAATTGACCTCCTCACGCTTGTTGTCCTGTGCTCGTTGTTTGTCTGGGGTTATGAGGCGTGTTAGCTGATTAAGTACTACCTGTGTTGTGGACAGCTCACTGAACGACGTCATTGTTCAGCGACCTTCACAGCGGTAAGGATGCACATTTCCATTTATTGGTTCGTTTTTGCACATTGTAGTGCTTGATGGAGACCGGCTCGTTAACTACAAGCAGCGGCACACATCGACATGTCGGTGGTGCTGGTTCCAGTGGGGCAAGTGGATCAGGGGGCAGTGTGTCGACCACTACGTTCACCAACTGGTTTCTTCCTTGTTTCCGCAAATTGGAACACACGAAAGAGTTCCATTGTCTTGAGTTGCTTGTTCGACACACGTTAGAGCGATGTTCACTTGGCACCAACATTCCCAGTTGGTCTTTTGACGAAGTTGAGTTGGACGACAAGAAGTTGGTGATGATACGCGTTGCGGAATTCCTACAGATCGCTTGGGCTAGTGGACGTATACGCAATTTAAGTTCAGGTAAGTGTATAGAAGTTTGCATGTGCTGATGTTTCTCTCTCTAAAGGATTGCGTTCAGTCGAGTTGGAAGCTACTAAGCTGTCGATCGATCCATTGGTAGTAAGACTGTCATTTCCGGTGTATCCACTTATAATGCTGACCTAATCATGCGATTCTTTAGTCAACCGGTCATCTGTATTGTAAAGTCCGAAGTAATTTTCAAGAAACCAGTATGTATAATGATGTACGATACCTGTAGAGGCATTTCCGTGCGTTTGGAAATGTATCCGGCGCACGAAGATATTTGCTCATGAGAACTTGCACAGTCGATAGATAGAGGAGTGCAGTAATATCTGCACTTGCTCAAAGATGTTCGTAACTACTCAAACCACCTTTTCGCTAACCATGGCACAATGGTTTGACCATCAGCCACGACTGTTTGCTTAACAGGGGCTCAGGCTTGTGACCAACTGTCTCCATAAATCGATTACTTTGTTTAAATGTTTCCGATTCAAAGCACCAGGGTATTGTTGACTCCGTATTCTGCATCCGGAATGCCCAAAGTAGCTGATGAAATTGACTACCGGTCCCGTGTTATTTGAATGAACTCTGTCATTCTTATATGTTAATTGTTGAATCGGAATACACACTACTCATCCACAAGGCGCCCCTCTTGTGAGCTTATAGTACTATCTTTTCGATCACAGTTTGTTACTGCAACATTTCGCAATCTTTTAACAACAAAACTGCAAGTTATGTCATTTTTCAACTCTTTGATGGTTTGAACATAGCAGTAAGAAGACGGACACTGGTAGATGCTAGCATTTCGTGTTGCCTCTTCAGTACCAAATAACAATAACCAGGACCATATATATGGTCTACTCCCTTCGTCCCTGGATCACGCAAGCTTCCGGCCTCCTCTATCGTCAGGCCCATGTTGGCCACTGGCCACCGGATTAATCCAGAATTAACATTCAGAATTATAATGCGCCACGCTAATCCGCGTTTCCTGCGTTTTGCCGAGGCGGTCGCGATTAGTCGTCTCAAGCCAGTGCTGTGTGTACAAAAACAATTATATGTAAGCCTCAGACTCCCATGGACTTAATCATTCTGTCCTCTTGTTTCTCCACCACATTTGCTATTTTATTCTTCACCCCCCCACCCAATTAGTGTCATATATATGGTCCTGGTTATTGTTATTTGGTACTGAAGAGGCAATACCAGTGTCTGTCTTCTTACTGCTATGTTCAAATTTATGAAGGGAACCAACTGTTTTAAATTTCTTTGATGGTTCACAGTTCACCACCCATACTGTACACTCTGTAGTCTACATAGTCTGGCTTTGGGTCGCTGATGTCCCACACGAAACGCGTACTGTTGTAATGTATCCTATGAACTGAGGTGAATATCGTTGTTTCACGTGGCAGCTGCATGTGCATACTATATCTAGTGGCAACAAGAATTGGCAATTCGTTAGCGTGTTTCGGGTGGGCGAATAAAGATACTGGATATTGCTTAATTTTTGATGTTTTATCGAACAACTGTAAGCAGTTGGACATGGCACTATCTCGTAATCGGAAACATGAGAGGTGAAGTGAAAACAGCTGAAGATGAAATACTGTATAAAAAAAAGACTGATTGGCGTTTACGTCAACCTCGAACCTGATATCCAGGGTCGATCTGAACAGCAATCGGAAGACATAACAAGATGGGCTTACGTATTATCTCCTCATGTGGTGTTTCGATGTTAATAGAAAAGCGCAAACGTTGACGCTGCCGTTGATCTGTGAGGCACCGGGCCGGAATGGTCGGAACAGATGAACGTCGATTTTCACTCCACTTGCGAGGCGGTCATTCCCGAATGTGACCAATTAATGGTGACCGATTTAGAAATAGGTAATTTTTCGTGAGACCTCACCTTTTTTTGAAGCATTCAACTGGGATGGTTCTATTTTCATCGCTACCAGCAGCAACACGTTTTGCAGATCCAACGTACCAGTTACTGTGCTTTCAAGATTGCTGACGAAGGAAAACTTTCTGTCGCTGCTGTTCAGTGGATAGTACTTCTGTTGACCAGTCAGCTTAGTTCAACATTAAGAACATACTAAGCATATCTGCCCGTTACCGTATGCACATGATTATTCGGATGGCAGCACTATTCTTTGAGATGCACTGTCATTCCCTGTCAAATTGAAGTAGATGGTGCCTGGCCATTTGGATTGACGGAACGGAGAGACGATAGTGTCGAGTATCTCCAGTAGTTTTTTCAAAACTTAATATGCTAGAGTTTCACCGTGCCGACAGTACTGAACTAAACCTGTCAACCAATATAAAACCTAAAGTCAATCTCACTACGGCATTGAGCATGGTCGATGGAAGAGCCCTGCTTTGTTTATGAAGGTGTGCTTTTCCTAATGAATTTATTTACGAATTTTTAGTCAGTTCATGTCTGCTATGACATCGAAATTGGAGTTGATGTTTCGTAACGGTTTGATGAATTGTGTCGTTTTGTGTGCTATTACATTCTCCCACTTGTTCGTCTGTTGCACTGTTTTAAATAAGCATCATTATCTGTTGATATTGTCAATCGCAAGTCAATCTGGAGACCATATTGTTTCATACGTGGCTATTGTTTTCTGAATGCAATCTACCAGACCGTCATAGTGTATTGTTTGATGCTGATTTGTGTCATTCATGGCCGTGTTGCGCATCAGCCGAAGAATCACAAGCACTGGACAGCACCGTATGCTATGGTTTTTGTTTTCTTTCATTTCGTGCGATAGTCAGGTTATAATTTTCCTCTCAATCTGTGGTTTGAGGCATCCCAGAAACCTGCCTGCAGATTTACTCAACTCGGGCACATTAAAAAAACCGACTAATATCTTTATTCATAAGTAGTAGTTTGCTAATTGCGAAAAGTCGGTGGGATCTTTTCTGCTTCTTATCGTGTAATTCATCTTTTTAGTGTGATGCTTACTTTTGGCTTGTTTCCACATTGTAGACGATTTCTCTAAACTGCTTTCACCACTGACGGGCTGCAGGTTGTTGGATTTACTACGTGCTCGGTTCAAACGATGAAAGATGCTCCCTGTTTTCAACTCTTCTACATACTTTTTAGAATGTAAACTACACTTTATGTAATATCTCGTTCAGACCGGTCAATAACTTAATGGATCTTTGCATGCGAGTGCTTCCACTTTACAGTTGATTACCAGCAATTTAAAATTGGCAAATAGTAACATTATATGGAGGAGAATAACATGCGCACATAAACGCAATTGGCTTTGTTTATTAGCCATTTCGTCTGGTACCACCGACTTCCACAGAATTATTGGGCTACTTTGTCATACAGTCGTGTTCTCAGCTTAGTGTTTTGTCACTGATTTAATTCCAGCGGTGAATTTCATGTTGGTTACCAATACAAATGTTAGTGATACATTCTCAACGATTTACACTACAGAACATTCCTGACCTCGTCACACATGTGGGGGATTAGATATCATACCGAGTCGAAGTAACAGGGTTTCGAATTCACGAGCATGTAGTCGGTAACCTGTTTGTCAATGAGCTATCTGGAGTTCAGTACGCACTTTGGGTGTTTGAATGAAGCTGAACACGGCAGTAACAATAGGGAACATGCTATTTTGAAACCAATAAGAGCTTCTTTTACGACTGTGAACGTCGAATTTGGAAAAAACGTCTTTTGAACACGTCGGTATCTTGCGGAGGCAAATGTTTTTTTTCAATTATTACTGAATGTACATTAGTACCAGGCTAATAGAAAACAGACAATCTGTTCAAGCCTTCTCTTGGTATCGGGACCGGGTTTTGTGAACTTATTCTTCAATCCACAGATAATTCGGGTCTGCTGTGTTGTTGAATTGAGTTTATGCGATCAGTTAATCCGTGCAGTGAGCACTTAAACTGATCCGGCTCACCCTTGAGCTAGGAAGCGTGTGTGCAGATTGTTATCTGGCTGCAGCAACCGATAAACCTGGGCCTGACTGATCACTGCTGAAATTTCCGCCGATCGCTTGGAACGCCGCATCAGTTGTCGCGTCACATGTAACCTTTCTCTGGCTTCTTTCATCTGTTGCTCTCTTTCCCGGACCTTTTTGCGTAGCCATCTGAAAGGTTAAACGGGTCAAATTGAGTTGTCTGTTGTGAGACTTGACCATGCTAACATGTCGGCTGTTCGTGTTAATGGCAAGCCTGCCTGACACATGGATCGGAACTCAGATCCCGGTCGTGGCAAAAGTATGTACTAGGGTTGAGCTATCACTATGATGGAACTCAGGTCCAACGCTTTTTCAGAGGAAACTGATTGTAATTTATGTTTGGATGCATAAACTGTGGTCAGCTGTTGATGATTTTTCATCTATACTAATGTTTATCACAGAGTACAGACGACCGTCCCCGGTGTGCTTCTTATTGTAGTTACCTCTCTAGGGACCCCGCTGTATGTTTATAATAATTAATAAACTACCAACTGTTCCTGTGAAAACCACAAATGAACCCTGTACGGTGGGGGGAGTAGTTTAGCCGGATATGAAATTCTCCTGACCCCATATGGTTTTTTGGGTGCGCTACATGGCCTCGATAAACCCAACCGTGCAGTATCCAGGTAGCAATCAGTGAATATAAATTTTCAACTGATGATGTACACAATGTTTTTGGTTTGTAGAACAGGTGCTTTCAAACCGGGATATTTATGAATCCATGATCGCAGGATTAGTAGGCGACTGCTATCTGCAGCCCGTAAGTGACCATTTTAGCCATAATCTATGCGTGAACCGAATGTGGAATATTGCAGTGTCCTTGTTGACTGTCACAGTTACGAGGTTGTACCTTCAGCCCTTACCTCAACTTCCGGTAACGTATTCGAACAGGTGGGCTAGGTGCTGCCATAACGTCTAAGCCTAATCAGGAATGGCTGGGGGTAATCTAGTTATTAGAGTCAATACTACTGGTCTACCAGACGTAATATAAACCTTCACTAGCAACCATACTTCAGCGAATCAGACATGATTATATATGTGCAGCTGTCAACATTTTGATGTCGCAACGTCTGCGGTTCAAATATGTTGAGTAACTCATCTGGGAAGGCGCACTGGTTGGCTGATATCAAAGTTTACGAACAAGTAGGATGTGACAAATCCTTGGACTTTAAGTGACACCGATGTGTAAAATGGATTTGGTGTCAGTAGTATGCGCTCCGAATCCGTTTATACGCATGGAACATTGTCATTACTTAGTTTAAACTAGTAATGTTGATATTCAGACGTATATTCACATGAGTTGATTAAGCATCAGATTAATGTCGCGCATTCGTCTCACAGGTAGTTTACATATTGTTGAGCCACCTAGAAATGGATTGGAAGGTTTGACTTAACCGAAGGTCGATCTCGCAACTCTGACGAGTGATCAGCTTGATGAACCCATGGTCCTCTAGATGTGAGGCATCAGTGAGACGTTTGTATTTGAAAGCAGGTTAAGGAACGTGCACATGCGCGCAAGTGTCTCGCATTGCTGTAACATTGCTTGCGAAGTGTGGTCGCGTCGAATGTTCTGGACGACAGTAGTAGTTCTTCAAATCATACCCTCCAGGTGAGTTGCTCGTTTTTACCCAGGTAATATGTAATTTTTCAGCTCCTTTCCAGATTCCGGGAAAAACAGTTCCGGTTGGTGGTGTGTATTTTCCAGTTCGTGTGTTCCAAACAATGAATGCGGTAGTGTGTAGTATATTGTGGCGATTAACTTCGCCAATTCTCCGGCTAGTTTGAACCCGCGTTTGTTTCGTGTACTTCTGTGAAACGTCAAGAGATAGCTGAGTCCCTTAGATTGAAATTCCCACCAACGACTGTCAACAAAGTCTAAAAGCTACAGTGTTCACGTGCTTCGTATCTGGGAGGACGGCTGTGACTTTTTCGCACATCATAACTGTTGAGATTCTTCTATTACTATCCACTTCAGCAATTTACCATAGGGACTGAAACTAGATTACGACAGAAATGCATTAGCTTAAGCACTCACTCCTTGTAGGCTCGTTCACATTGTTCTCTGGAATGTGCGGCTGTGAAAAACCGACGTTCTGCTTCCTGACATTGCTTCAAAGTTCGTTCATGATGGGTTTGAATTGACTTGGATTTCAACCAAGCGGATAACTGTCGTTCACGCTCTTTCTGGTCTGCAAGCTGGTAAGGGCAAGACGGAAAACGCGATTAGCAGCACACTGTGTACACATAAGCATTGACAGGGGTTAACTGCACACGTTTTACAGCCCTCACCGTTAGCCGTAGCTTCCACATCTTGTTATAATTTTCGCCTCTTGCCGAACCCCGTTCGAATTTCAGCGCTTGTCAGCTCATCGTTTTTGGATGGGAATTGAACTCCAGATTTCATTATTTTAACCCCATACACTCCGTTGATCCCACCGAACGTGAATGGACAATTAAAACGCTTTGCGAAAAGTACGAAGGGTTGGAACATGCACTGAGTATCACAAGTCATCTTTGCCCCAGATTCAGTGATGACAAGCACTGATGAGCTTTGGAGGGTTACTCACATTCATATAACAGCTTAAATATAAGGTGTGAACTGTAGAAACAAACCCGTGTCACTTACGTTTTCTCACGTTTGTTCCGTATGAAATAAGCTTTCTAAATTTCCTGTGGCGGCTTTTAATTAGAAAACGGGTTATCTAGACAGGCTTAGCCTTTGCAACCTGAGTTAGTTGGTTGTGATACCCGTGAAACAGACGAAACAATGGTACCAGTCACCGGTCTAGTTGCCTCGCTGTCCGCTTAAACTTTAACACACTTAAGGAGCTGTACCAATAATGAAACATCGGCTTATCTATTCCCTTCGAACTGGACCAATTAAAAAAGTTGTTTGAATGTCGAATGCTCTATCCATATGACTTATGGCTGAGCGTTAATACACTCTTTGAAACTGCACTTCTCGTGAGTGTTTAAAGACAAAATGCCTGTTGCCAGGCTTACCTCTTTCTGTTTCCGTTCCTCGTGGGCTCGTAAATGATGCTCCATTTCCGCCTTCCGTTGTACATAGTGGACTCTGTTTTTCTGCCGCATCCATGCCTGCGAAAAACGAAACAAATGGTCCCAACGCGTTATCACCTGTAGGTATTTGTTTGCATTCTGCCTGGGTTGACGATACAGAGAGCCAACGAAACATTTAATGGAGACATCAATGGACCTTATCTGGTGCCCACTAATGAGGATATATTTTACGGCGCGCAACAAATATGAAATCTCCAGTAATAACTCTGAACGAAATACCACAGTGTTTCATGGCAAAACTGAGGCTATGGAAAACGCGCCAACCGTAGGACCTATTAATTCCATCATAGCCATTAGTCTTATGTTATGAACAGGTATGTGTGTCGATGACAGCAGTGCTCACATCATCATCATCGTGTTCAACAGTACACCACTGGTTGACGCAGATATTTGACTGTGGCAGTGCCAGAATACTGCCCCTCGGACCAAGCAACATTGCTCCCTAGGGACAGCGGAGAATAGTTGGCTAGGAGAAGGACGACGGTTGAGCTCCTCGAATTTATAGCTATGAAAGAGTGCCTTTTTCTAAATGACTATGCTTCATATTGGTAAGCAAAAACTAGCGCACCAAGCTCTTCCATTGCACTGATCTTCGAACACGTAAGTTGGCTGTATTACCATAAAAAATAGCAGGTGGTTGGTTAGTAGAAATCAAACACCATTCGCAGCTGAGTTCAGTTTCCCAATCCAAACAAATTTTCCAGTTGGCTTTCTTCAGACGAAAGCATTATACTGATACTTCGTTCCAGCAAAGCTCGTCAGTTGCGCGTTTTCTTGCAAACAAGGCTTTCAGCTCTGGTCCACTTTCTCATGAGAAGACCGTGCTGACCCCTGTGGCAATCATCTTGTGTTACGTGCAATCGAGATATCATGTAAGCGCTCAGCATTGGATTAAGCAACATATTTATTTGTTACTGTTCTGATTTTAATGTTCGCGTAGTTCATGTCGGGTAAAGTTGATGGTTCTAAAACACCAAGGGCTGTAAGCTGAAGGAGTTCGGGAAACGGTGTACCAGAAGGTGCCACGGATATTTCATGTGATGCGCGTTTTTACTCAGTGTACTTTTAATGTGTCAGAGATAGTGACAATTTGATGCGCGGCCGCGTTCTCACGTGATACCATTTCTCATTGCGATAACTCTGCACCGTTGTTCGTAGTTGGATAGCATGAAAGTTCATATATTCGAAGTTGAACTGTCGCGTTTTCATCCAATGTGGCCTTATTTGTACCTTCCCACCTACCGTCTAAGAAGGTGAGCATCCTATTCCAGCTACTCGGACTTGTTTGAATTTACGCTATTACGATAACTGCAAAACAGTTGCCGGTTTGTACTGCATTGAATCACTGCAGGAGCGGTGTTAACATGTTCTGACTATCTTGGCTAGAGAGGAATTTAGGAAGACGCAACACAACGGAACCTATAAGCTAGAAGCTAGGCCTGTGTGCGTTAATGGACCTCATTTATCTTAAACTATTGGTTCTGGGAACACCGTTTGAAAAGGGGGTAATTATAATTGCAGATTCAATTTGTTGATGATTGGGGTAATGCCTCACTATTACTGGCCAGTCGTGAATGATTGTGATCGACAGACAAAATATCAAAGAATAAGCAAACTATTCGATGCCACATTTCAGACCAGAACTCTTAGATGATATGCTTCGTTCTTGTGATGTGAACCGAGAAGGCGGATGGCACAAAGGTTATCTGTTCGGGGAAACCAGTACACGAGTTGCGCGTCTCAACCGCACTATGAACAAAAGCACCCATTTGCACACATCACTGATCTGAGAATGTTCCGGTCGCAAAACGATCCCATGTAATGCTGCCCTCCAATTATCCTTCCCGTATTTGTCCCGCTGCCGTTTTGATCCATGCTGTCGCCTCGCTACTGAATAGTGGTGGTGTAAGTAGTACAGTGCGGTCATCCATGCTCACTGCATTTGTGTTAACCCGGGTTTCTCTTTCTGATTTTCTCGAAATGATCATTTTAAACAAGGATTACGCCAATTTCGAGGTGATAGTTAAAGATTGGCTACTACCGGATACCCAGTAGCACTAAGAGTTCACTAAGGTGTGGGCACATTGTTACACACCAATAAACAAGTAATCAGGGTAGCAAAAGCAGGAGTTTCTTACCGAACAGTTCCAATAACATTGACTGCAGTTAAATAAGTCCAGGGAGAGCAAAGTTTTATCAAACAAACTGGGATACATCCATAATAAAGCCGTGTGTTATACAACTATGGACTTCCCTAACTGGAAGTCTGTACCAGCAGTATGCTAGATGGTGTCACTTGAAGTGGTTCAGCTGTCACGCATTATTTTTCGGTAACATGCATAAACTTAAGCTCTGAACGGCTGACTGGTTTTTCGGTCTTGGAGGTCAAAACACGACTGCACCGTAGGGTATCGGGTTCTTCCAAATGCAAGCATGAATGGATTCTGTGAAAAACCTGGAGTGCCCATCAGTTGGAATTTTCACTTGGGCGATCAGTCATTGTTGACATCTGGCGGATGCCCTTGGAATCCGGCTTCAAGTGATGCGACGAAGTCAGAGATCGAGCCGTCCATGTTATAACAACTGGCCTATCAGAAGAACCTTCCTACCGTTACTTTTCAATTTGTGATTAGAAAGTTTATGGGTCCGCACAGTTGTGGATTGTGCTGGTCTGCATATCTGTTCAAAGTTCGGGTACGATTTCTTACGAGTCCAGGGGCGATGTCCTCATTATCAAGAAGAAATCTGCTATGAAAACGTAAATCGGTGATGGAAATATCGTTGTCGTACCAGATGACAGGGTTTATGCTATTGTCTTGTCAAACCGAGGTGACTGTATTCCAAAGGCCCTAGACTTGCTCAATGATAAAACGGTTTATGTGAAATTGCGCGAGAAGCATGATTCAGTCAAAACCTCAAAAAATAGACAAGTCGGATAACAGCTAATTCTGAAAAAACAGTTACAACATCCCGAGGTAACTCAAGCCAACCGTGATTCTAAGGAATGTCTACAGTGCATAAACAACAAAACATGCAGACTGACTATTTCAAGCAGGGGCCCACAGGGTATAAAAGAACAAGATTCCTCTCCGGGTCAGTTGAACCAGTGCTCTGAACCTATCTCTCACATATCGGCAGTGCGACGACTTCCTCAACAAAGTACGGGGATTGGAATTAGAAGGAAGACAAGGCAATTATATCGTTCGAATTTCTCTTGCTGTTCACGTGCATCTCCACGGATATCTGAACAGCCTCGTTTATGTGTAGAATTATTACTGCACGATGTTCAGGCTTTACTTTCTAAGTCTAACCCATTTAGTTCAATGGTCCCAAACCAAGTTCACCCAAGAATACTGAAGGAATTGTCTCATGTACTAGCCATACTATTTAGTGGCACTTACACATCGACTCCTCTTGCTGTAATTCTCCTCAAGAAGTGGAAAGAAGCTGCCGCCGTCCCTATTTATAAGTCGGGCGATCGGCGCTCTCCTGTCAATTATCGACCAATCAGTCTAACGAGTATTTCATGCAAAATCTCAGAGCGTGTCCTTAAACAAGTCATTTTAAAGCACCACTTAGACAATACTGTCATATCCGCATCTCATCACGGATTCTTACTAAATAAGTCCCGCGCAGCGAACATGCTGCTTTGTCTGGGCAACTTAACATGCTATAGACTATGATTTTATACCAGACGCCATTCTCTCCGACTTCGGTAAGGCGTTTGATAGGGTTGCACACAGCCCACTTCTACATAAAATGGAGGTATATGGCAACAGAGACAATATTCACCGCCGGATCGCCTCGTTTCTCAACGACAGAATCTTTCGCCTCAAACCCTGTTCCAACTTCTCCTCCGTCGCACCTATCTCTCCAGGTGTACTGCAAGGATCTTTCCTTGGTCCACTACTATTTCTAATTTGCACCAATGACTTACCGGAGGGGATTTGCAGTCACTCTCTTCTCTATGCAGATGATTAGCAAATCTGGAATCTCCATGATCCCAAAACCTTGCAAGCTGACCTCGATGTAGCTAAGCAACGGTCAGTGGAGTGGCGTCGTTCCATCAACGGCGATAAGTATGCACACATCTCTCGGTGGCTATTCTGGCAGTCTTCATAATATATTATGCACAAACAGAAGTACGTTGTCAAGGCGAGTCTCAAAGAAGACTTGGGCATATAGCCATCCTCCAATTTGTCCCTCTCACTCCATCAAGTACAAGCAGCCAAAAAAGGATTCGCTACACTGAGTATGATAAAAAGGACGTTCCCTTGAAATGACAAGAAAGCTATTCAAACTCGTTGCGTGGTTTATGTCCTATCATTGCTCGAATACGCCAGCTCACTTGCTTATTCTGCCCTCAAGAAGGACAAGTGCGACCGAAATCACAGTAGATCTTCGGAATGCCTTGTACGAGTGTCGGCTCGAAATCCTTTATCTTTACCCTCTGGAATACCAAAGACTCCCAAGAGACCTCACTCTTACTTTTTTTCTGAAGGACTGACACAGGAACTCTTCCCTCTCACAGTCCCGAATGGGCTAATAGGTCAAAACAAAACGTTTAAAAGGAGATCTCAAACACCTGTCAGACAAAATTTTTCCCTTCGCAGGGTGGTCCCTCATTGGAAAGCCATTCGCCAAGTGTTGTCAACGCGATGATGCGGTGATGCAGTTTAAGGCCTCGTTAAACGTCTACCTGCTTGTTAGGAGTAGTAGGTGAATGATAAGGTCTCGTTTTACCCCCCTTTCCCGTTACTCCTACATTGACACTGTTTCGGGAGGAAGCAGTGCTTGGTTACGTTTCAGAAAAGCTGACGCCCGTGTGATATCAGAAGAATACATGCCGACCCGGGAAACTTGGGCTATCGGCCTAGTACCCGCGTATCAGTCACTGCGTCGCCGAAATGGAATTTCGAGTAGACTAGCACTAAACAGGCTACGGAATAATGTGTGGTGGCAAGAACGCGCAAGTTTTCCATTGCTGACGACGTACGCTTAGCACAACCTTGCACAGAAACCCAGGTGAAATTTGCAGACGGTGTATAAAAAAAACAGGGAGCACCAATGTGGTAACCGCTATCAGGATCGCCTGGTGAAGTCGCTATGCGATTCTCTCAAAGATCGGCGTTCCAGAATTACCGTCGAACATTCCCTGTTGGGTACGTGGTCGATACATTTGTTTTTATGCAACGCACAAAGATTGTTAGTTTCTGTGAAGGCATCTGTAAGGTATTGTTGGGATTTCAGTACACCAATTTGGTAGAAAGCAACGCATCGATTCTATTTCGAGGTGTATCATTATTGAGCCAGTCTGGTGGAAACAGAGACGACCTTATCTTTCGAGCTAAGAACCAATGACATGATGCTCTCGCTCAACAGTGACCATCGAAAACACAAGATGAGTTACATGCGGAACTTATTTCTTCGAGCAGCCGCTCATCGCAACACGGCAGCACGTCAAACAGCTACCCCAGGCCATTCATAAACGTAACCCAATGCGGTTTCTGGTCACAAGATTATTAAGGTTATCACCTTGCCTTACACAAAGGTAGTCTTGGAAACAATTAAGAGCTTTGGGGGGATCTGGTGTTGAAGTCTCCCACAGACCAACAAACAGCTTTCGAAATAAGCTTTATAAAATCAAATGTCCGACCGAAGAGCACAAAACAGCGGGTGTAATACACTGTTCTCTGCCGCGACAGTGACTAAGCCAGTGTGGGTGAAACTAACATGTGGCTGAAAACACGTTTACATGACCATTGTTTAACGCTTAGACGGACAGAAACTCACAGCTTCTGCAACATTACGCAAGAACATGCTACGAGGTCAAGTTAGTGGACGCCAAGGTGATAGGATAAGCCAAAGTGCGGCAGGATTGACTCGTACTTGAATCAATCTTCTCACATAATTTTAAACAGGCACTTCGATTTCGATAGGCACCGCACGCTATTGATCACACAAATACGACCAAAAAGGGTGATGGATAAACATGCTGATAATCCGGTAGCCTAATTGTGATTTTTCCATCATCACTTTGTTTGATCAAGGATCCTCATATGTGTGGGTCTGAAATGTCATAATATTTACCCATCACTTGGTGCTTGCCTTTTACACTCAATCATACTTATCTATGCATATATATATATATGGATGGATCTGATAATGAATCCAGCATAAATGGTCTCATTTAGTCATCTTATGTCAGTGGTATGGTATGTAAGCCTCAAACTTCCGAACACATAATAGTTTGGCACAGTATCCTATACCTATCGATTTTTTTGCCTTTGTTGTACACCCCACTTATCTGCTGTTGCATGTAGATTCCTGGTTGCTATTTCTTTGTCCTGAACAAGCAGTACGGCATTCTAACATCTCCTGTCTACTTTTTTCGCTGATACGTTCCATTTTAGGAAAGAAACAAACTTTTACGATCTTATGTTTGTTTCTCTAGGGTGATCAATGATGAGTTTGGAAAGCTAATCTTCAGTGGGCAGGATAACGTTCAGTTAGTTGCTAATTTTTGCAGGCGTGCAAGTTTAGACCACTGGGCTGTGAATGAATCATGAAATTTACTCGTCAACCACACTCAGCTTTCAGCTACCGCTGACGTTCGTAAGGTGTGAATAGAGGAACTACGAATTACACTTGAGCAATTAGGAAAATCAAGATAGGGTTTTAACTGTAAATCTAGGCTGAACTGTCAGAACACAGTCCCCGTGGAGTACAGAGTCCACGAATGTAGGCTTTGGAGGGAGGGGACAGTAATCATTTACAAGTAGTGTGAAAATTTTGTTGTTTGGTTACATTGCCCTCAAAGTAAATATGTAAGGAACTGAAGCAGTAAAAGCCGTGAAAAAAACTTGACACATGTCGACCTATTCCTAAGTGCAACTCGATTGTTTATTTGCAAGTATGTACACACTGATGCTGTTTCCCTGAACTGAACGAGGGTTTCTGGAAATACGTCTGTTCCCTCCTAGTTATCTTATGTCTGCAGCAAGGTTTGTTCTCCTTACCAGGATAGTATGACACTAAGGCCTCACAGCCTGCCACTGGCATATCGCCGTAGGTAGCAAAATAGTTAGTTGAGGTGTCCCTCATAGCGTGTGCCCGTATAGTAACGCAGGATGGCTTTGGTAGCAAGTAAATACTGCGATATGTGTATATGTATATAATTATTTAAACTCACGTTGACTGAACCAGTAGAATCGACGTTCCGCTCAGTACTACACGTCCTATGATGGGATGAGTCGCCGCTCCATATTGGGCCCTTGTGCTTCGTGGTTGACGGAACAACTCTTTGAAATGCGGTATTCGAGCGCAATTTTTTGCGGGGACAATTTTCGATTGGATTGTTTGACTGCGCTGCACTATCTTGGTTTGCGACGATCGAAGGTGAGCGAACTGATTTGTAGAGTGAACGTGTTATAAGCGAACTAGTTCAGCCCATGTTTGTTAGGCTGATGCATTCTAAAGGTAAAAACCGTTAGAAGGCTGATTTTTCTTCAAACGGCCAAACAATTGTGGCCCCGCCTACTGAGTGGTTAAAAAGTGGAATCAGTTGCAATGAGGCTTTTTTTAAATAAGATTGATTACAGTGTTTAGAAAAGTAGTTTATTGAATTCTGCCAAAAAAACCTGGCTGATTAAGCCCATGCTGCGATTGTCAAATATGGTGAGTCCGTAATTATTTGTGGGCAGCATACTATTGTTTTTTACTGACGTCAGTTGGCGGTGTTATAAAAACCAGGTGCGTCGTTCGGCACCCTGGGGACAGAAGACACGTAACTCCAACCGGGAGAGGGAAATGTTTCACCAACGAAAGTTGGGCTGGATGACTGGCATAGGAGGATGACATAAGTCTGTCGTGTGAGTTTGCACAGTAAAGGTGGTGTAGGCCACATACGTTAGTTGTTCGGTTTGGTGTCACTTCAAGTATGCTAGTTTCCGACTGTCCCCCCGGAATTGACATCTCACAGATAATCAAGTTTATCTTCAACACCAGCTAGTACGCCTTAAATTTAAGTTTATAGCATCAGACGGTAACAGATCGAGGTTAGCTTCTGAGGTTTCTACAAAACCCTTGAGGAGTCCCTGTCAATACTCTGACATTACGCAATCTACCGCCCTGCAGTATAGTTTAACAGACCTCCTCGAGAACTGTTGAGGGAACATAACCTCTTCCTGGACACCAGCGTCTGCAATCTTTAAGATGTCTTTTTCGGAAATGTTTTCTGGACTCAAATGTTCTTCAGGGTGACGCCCAGGACGTGTGAGTACACGAACAGTTTCTACTCGTCTTTTCATTCTACAGCTCAAAACCTTCCCATTTATTTGAAGCAACGGAATATGTGGCACAGTAAAACGCCCTTTAAACCAGTGCTACGATACCAAAGTGTCATAATCAAACCAACACATTACGAAATTTAGTGAAAGCTCGTCTCGCGAATTTTTCATACGATATCACCTTGGACTGAAGCACGCACTTCAGTTCGTATGGTACCTTCCAAAAGACTTACAAAAGCGTTTCGTCAAGAAATCAAATTTAGTGGGTGCAACATAAATACACCTAGCGAAGATGCCAATGGTATTGGTCTTTCTGAATTTGTGTGACTCATTAGCTTCCGCTTCTGTCTCACCAAAGTCTCGATGCCATGTTCGATAGAAGTGTTGTAGCCCACGACCCTATGCAATCTATCATACATGCGGTTGTTACTTTTTCTGCTCAGTTGATTCAAATTGTGAGATGAAGCGATACTGTGCGTAGCGTCATTCACTGATTGTACCTTTTGCAGTTTTTGGCTCAACAAACTGCACCTGCATTGTTCAAGTATACATACACTCGAGTGCACGATGCCGTCAATCAAGTCCGTGAATAATTGGGGTCATATTTTTTTTACTTACTGTGTACATCCTCATCACTCTTAACTAGTCCTCATTTCTCAACGCGACACCTAGCCAGTCGGACATGTGATGAGCAGGATACTGTTCATTCATTCTAATGAGAGTAAACATTGTTCCCTGAACAAGTGTTCTGAACGATGATCGTAGTTTACGCCAGCTTAAATTTAACCGGCAATTTATCTGTATCCATTTACAAACAACTTCGTCTGGCCACGTCAAACCGAACAGAACAAGTAGCATGTGTTCTCTCTTCGCTTTGGTTTCGACGGTCTAACTCAATTCTTTCAAGTGTTCGTAGTGGGTGAGTTATCCGATGAAATTAGTTCGACGTTCGAGGCAGGATTGGAAGCTGTGAATGCGATTCAGATGCGTTTATTCGTTGACACATATGTTGTCCACAGGCGGTTGGTTGCGTCGTGGTTCGCCAAGTGCGTTTCGGTATAACAAACGCATATATGTTCATGTTGATCGCCATAAGTCTATTTGTTATCATGAATACGAAGCTCAATCTATGCTAAGGAGGCAGTTAAAGACCAAAGGCTGTTCATTGCAGCCATTTTTTGATCGAAATATTCTTCCTACAGAGGTACCCTTTTATACACCGATACACAAATTACTACTTAATTGTCTATTTTATGTAACGCTGACCCTAACTACTTACACTTTTTATCAGGTGCACTTTGCCACCATGGTGTTCAAATGTCGCCTCAAACTATTGTTACCTAACCTTCTAACAGTAAGTATAGGTGGTGCTTGGGTTTCTATTGTGCTGACCAGTCTTAATAAGCTCTCAAAAACAAGGTCATCACGGTAACGATTTTTCAGGTCAAAAGGGTAAAAGTACTTTTTTCCACTTGAAACTCTGTTACTACTGTTAACAGTGAACCGTGATTCAGTGAAAAATTATTTCTCATACAAACGAATGGAGCGCTTACAGGTGTGTTTTATATAAACAAAGAGCTGTGGGATCGAATCCAAACACAGATAATCTACGTGGGTGATAAACGTAGTGATGTAACTTTTTTTCAGATCAACAGGCTTATGAATGAATCTCAAAATCAATCGACAGTTATCATTGGCATCTGCCACTGCCACCTTTCCCTTGACTTAATTGCATATTACAATATTTAGTATCGATATTGTTAGTAAACTTACTGTCTCCGCTGCTGTCAACGTATGACATAGGTTTATTATTGCTCGTTAATCTGTTGGTCTGCTGATCTTCTTGGGTGACAGTCAATTCGTCTGAAGGCTTCCGACAATCCATTTTGCATTGTATTATTTTAACCTGTCGCGCACCACTGACGGCGTTAAATGAAACCGTCATGGTAATTGGCAATCTTGCGTTTGCATCATCTCTGTCACCAGACAGAAAAAAAGCTGAATTGGATTTGCTGTTCATGGTAACATGTGGGATTCTAACCGCTGTGCACACAGGTGCGCAAACTGTGAGTGAGTCCACAGCCGTTTCAAGGCATTCTGATGATTGGTCAACACTAATCAGGTGGGAACTGAATGTGACGCGACTGTCTCTGTTGCTTGGGAGCGGCATTCTTGCAAATCGCTCGTTGATCTCTTGCAAACGCCGCTGAACCTCAAGATCTGACTCATCATCAGAGTTATCCTCATCGGGCGTTTTATTGGGTCTCCCTAATTCCAGTTCGTATAGGGCATTGGAAATAACTTCATCCAGCAGTTGAGCAATGAAGAGTTGATTTAGCTCCTGTTGCAGATCTTTAAAATATAAAAACAAATTTCTCCTCTTGCCTTTTATCAAAGGTCTTTATCTACGAACAATTCTCAGCAGTCACTCACAACATTACTAAGTCATGTATTATGTCAGTTTGGTATTCACAGTGATCACACTAGTGGTAGTCTTCTTAAACCACATCATCTGTTTAGACAGAGTACCGATGCAAGTCTTCAAGCTGTGTCATGCAGATATTGTAGTGTACTACTCAAAGCATAATACCTACCAAGTCAACAAACGGTACATAAGAAGACTCACAAAAAAGACTCGAATGATATACCAACTTTGAATCAATGAGAGATTACTAGGTTTGGGGTGTGAGTTCCCGTCCTTGTGCTAAACCGAGAAGAAATTAGACTAGCCGATGTATGAAAGTCTGGAAGAAGTAAATAAATATGAGTAGAATGAAATGCGCAAACGGACAGGATAGCATCAAACAAAGAAATACACTTAATCACCAATCAAACAGATGAGCATAATCCGTGTGCCATGAGTATGATATACGAAGGGTGGACGCCAAGCTCACAATAAAGGCTGTTTCTCGTGTGTGTTCCCATCGATTGGAAATTTCGAAACATCTGTATGCTGTGACCATGACGATGGAATTGGGCAATGCGATCCAGCGTAGGCAACCGCTAACCGCAAAGTTTCACTTAAATGATAACGAACCAATTTTATATGGCAGTTTCGGAAGCTATCTCTTTGGTTCTAGCTCATGTCGTCAACTGTGATCTACTGTTGACTGACCTTATTTGAGGTAGGTTTTGTGAATTCTGTTCCTGTCACCTACACTGTAACAATCTAAGCCTTTTACAGGTGTTTAAAGTCGAGTTAACTTCATTTGACTCCCTGGACCAACGACCTTTTGAACTACACCATTTTCCCAACTAACCACCTTTGGACCTATTCACGACCGCGATAAATTTTGTAGAAAACGTCGATAACCATCACAGTTATGTAGCCAAACAGTGTACGAGGTGGTGAAAACGTGTTACTTTTCGAAATGAATGCAAAACAGCCTTTATGATATAAAGTAATCCTAGTTTTATGGAGTTTCCGTGGATTGGTTTGTAAACAAGAAACAGCAGGAAAATGAAAAGATATCACTCTTCTGGTAGCCTCGGCTTTTCCGTTGGTTAGGTCAGTTCAGCATGTGTCTTGTTTGTTTTAACGCACGGTACACCTAGTTAAAATTTTGTACTCGTGTGCTTATTATATCATGTCTGATACTGCAACTGAACGCCATCTTAACTGAACACTGTGCTGACATGCCGGTTTCCACCAGCTATCGGCAACAAATGACCGTAGCCTTCCGCGAAACACTCGTTGACCTCGCACAGATGAGTTCGTCAAATCCACTCTCTTTACATCTTTCTGTTGGTGTAACTCAGACCACCATTGATTCCTGATAACACTTCTTAGTTTGACGAAATACGAGTTGCACGGAAACACCCTTTGATAAATCACTACTGGCGTCTAAACATACGAAGAGATGCACATCACTTTCATTGGCTGATTGAGACTCTGTTTTAGCGAACACAACAGTAATAGTAATCAGTAACCTGTTAAGCAGCGATGCTGTATCACATATCGCTTGTAATAATATAAATTATACGTCATATCCTTTGATTAATCTCTTTAAATGTGGATATTAAAGTATCTGCAAGGATAGAACCAAATGTTGATCCTATCTCTATGCTGTCCGTTTGTCTGAAGTAACATCCCTTTAAAGAGAACTGTGTCCAAGGTACAGCAAAGAATGAGCCGCTTAATCTAAATAAACGGAATATTAATGTTCATTACATGTAGCTGTAAATATAGTCAACAGTTGTAGTCAACAGTGTGTGAATAGTGACTTGATATAAAAAAGTCTTTACTTACCCCCATGTCTTTAATTGCATTCACATTCTCAAATGTCATTCAGACTGTGCTCACACTTATTTTCCTAGAGATTCTAAGAGTTGTGAAACGGATTGTGCAACTGCTGATGAGGAGGACGTATCATGTCAATAGATGCTCTCAGTTGTGCACCCAGCTTTAGTATGTCAAGTGAACCACGAACACGAGAAGATTGCGAACAGTACAGAATAAGTCTTAAAAACTGCTTTGAATAAAATCAATAGATTTGAGATCTCTGATGATGCGATTTTTTTCACGCCTCTTCTGTAATATTTTTTTATTAATAAAGTGTTGCAATTGTATGGAATCCAGTGAAATATTCTTTAGCGTGAAGTTGTAATCGGGACGATCTGTTATGATCTAGTTGGCAGCTTTACTAGGACGAAATATCATTAGATGCTGGTTCATTAGTCGTTCTTCATTAACTAATGTATATTGTTTCGTAAAGACTCATCAATTATCAATTCTGGCACTATGTTACTTTTGACAGGAATGTACGAAAGGTGACTTTATGGCATCACCTTTTGAAACAGAGGTGAGGTTAAAATCGTAAAACTGGGTAATTAAATTTTTAAATTGTGTTTGCAAATCCGGTTCTTAATAAACTGATACACTAACAAAAATGTGGGCCTGATATATGATGTCTCAGCTTGCCACTGACTTACTACAACGGAGGAGATACTGCGTACCTACTTATCGCGATTCAAGGGAGGAGAGG
The DNA here is from genome assembly GCA_008508345.1 of Paragonimus westermani. Lineage (NCBI taxonomy): Eukaryota > Metazoa > Platyhelminthes > Trematoda > Plagiorchiida > Troglotrematidae > Paragonimus > Paragonimus westermani. The sequence goes on from QNGE01002147.1 coordinate 85,246, forward strand.
TTTTCTAAGCCCAGCACTATCCATTTCATCAAACGTACTTGATTCCCGCTCTCTGTTTCACTGAAGGTTAGCATCATCACTACTAATCATTGTCGTGAGTTTTCCGAAATGAACTGTACCCATACCTAGTCGCTCATCTTTGGAGTTAGTAAGTCGGGGGCTTCTCTGTGATGGTATCTCTTTCAATTCATCATTAGCGGTCGTAAATCTTCGTGAACCTCGGGTTCATTAAGTGGTTGCGGTTTTAGAAGTTCCCTGAACTGTATAACATGACCTCATTTGAAGTATTCAGCTTTTCTAGTAGCAGCAAATACAGATCAGTTCCGTATAATCGAGCAAGTTTCAGAGATCGGCCTTGCAGTTCGACTGGTTTTAGTACGCGCTATCTATACAAATGTTCAGTTCTCTTACTTCTCAGCGAACTTTTAGAACTCCGTGCCATTGAACTGGGATTCATTATCTGCGGAGATCTGAGGTATGTCATATCGAGCACACTGGGATCAGAGTATATTAGCGGCTGCGTTGGATAGTGCTCAGCCGTTCCGACCCATAGAATTCGCTAAATTAGCACATTTTAGTGCTTACTGGAAAGTGTCGTGATGTCCACAGATATTATTTACCACGGTCTTTGAGGAATTTGACGCGACAGTATCGGTTCTCTAGTTTGCTTTGAGTAAATTTTTTGACACTGTGCAGATCTCTGTGTAACCTGACATCTGGAACCAACAGAATAGCTTATTGTCATCCATGTAAAAGCTGCCTACACTCGTATATTCTACGCGAAAATGCTTCAATCTCTTTCTCTAAAACGTTCTGGGCGCCACAGTTCCTGCTCCTTTGTACCTTAAACCATCTCCTTGGATAAACTTACTATGGGATCACTGAAGACACTCGGTTTTTCCCGCAGCTTTTACTTATTGTGTGGCCACCCGTTTCTAGTTGTTCCAATCAGTCTTTGTAACGCAGAATTTTGTGACATTGCTCACTTGATATTTGTGATTAAGCTGGTTTCTGTCGTAGTGTAACCTATAGCTGCGATAATTTCCAGGAGAAACACTTCGAAGAGAAAACCTTTTCCATAAGTTCTTTAGAACGCGTGTGTATCTGAGTCCCCGGGAGATAGATTCGTTCAAAATCATATTTCTGCATTTTGAGTAACGTTACCTACAATCCTCTCGGTATAACCGACAGCGGTTTCCTCATTGTTGAACCCAAGGATATGTGGCAGGTATGAACTATTTGTTTTGAATAAGGGTATGCGTCAAGACGAACATCACTGCTAACATTTTCTTCTCAGTTAGTACACAGTTCTCTTTCGTAGGTGAAAGATTCCTTCTTTGACATTTCATTTATCTTCCTTGATGTAATAACGCTTCCTCAAGGCTAGTTCCACTGACATCACATGAAGTAACCAGTGGTAGTGCTGGGCTGTATAAAAATAAATATGGGGACCTTCATGACAACTTGTTTTATTCTACTGAATACTGTCTGCTGTTCTTCCTCCCCACTCATATGGTACTGTTTAATGTGTTAGAGTGCGGATGGGATGCATTATTTCGAAGAAGTTTGGACAGCATTAACTTAAACCATTGACCACACCATCCAGTAACGATAATGGTTTTGCATCCTCAGCGGCTGATAGTATTACAATAGTCTATCTTCCCAGCATCTATCTGTAGTCCGTTCGATATCAAAAACTGCCCGTGGAAGATGGCCTATTTTTTCCGGGAGCCCGCCTGTTGCGTGATAGGCGAACTTCTTTTTAAATGTGATGCTGTAGAATTGTCTCCAGATTTCTGTTGTGATTCTTCGTAGTTCTACCGATTACTAGTGTATCGTTTGCCATATACATAACTTGATTCAGTTTGTCCGGCGCCCGGATTAAACAATCTGGAAACTACCGCTGGAAAGTTCCAGTCCGAAAGACAAACTTGAACAACAACAACAAACAAACCAGGTTCCACATGTAGTGAAGTTACTGTACCGCCAATCTTATTCTACTGGCCACGAGGTCTAAATTAGGTCTACCTTTTTGAAGCACTAGGATAGAGGTAATTTCCGTAGAACTGTATCGACGGGTGGGAGTGGGGTACACCCTTCTCGATGCACCTCATTCAGTCTTGGGATCGGTACACAAACGGATATCGCCTGACTTCTTCCGCGTTGCGGCAAATTAGTTGACGAAATCCATCGATCCATCTACCGGAACAATCATGTTAGTCCTAACTACTCGGTCTAATTCCGATTCATTCCTATCACGTATGGTCAACAGAATCCCTCTGACCAACAACGTAACAGAAACGGCAGTGATAAACACAAACAACTTGACCCATGGCATGTGATCGAAAACCGGTAAGTTCGTCCAATTCAATTCTTTTACTTCTTTTTTTCACAGCATGACCCACTTTCGGTTTGGTTCCTGAAAATACTTTCCATTCTGTGTGGGGGGTTCACTATATGCGGCACTAGCCGTTTCCTCAAGTGCATTCGGTTTTCTCAGCTGAACTGTTCCACAACTGCGAAATAAATGGCTTAATGCATTTTATGCCATTCCTCCGTGAATACATAAGTCATTTACTCACTGTGAAGGTTAGTAAGCCATCCACGGACCACTGTTCTGGACATTATGAGCTACTCTGTGGAAATTCTACTTCGTTAAGAACACAACCATTGTCCCTATTTTCATGTAGTCAGCGCACAGCTGCGTGAATGTTCCAACAATACTCAGTAATTTAGCAACATCTGCTCTCCGCGAAAAATTTTCCCAGCCACCTTATCTTCTGGTAGTGTATTTCATAATGCCGGTTAGCAAACAATGCGTTTTCGAAAAGTTCGTTTATTTTGAATTGATAAAAAAATAAAGTACTCACATAACCTGTAAAAAACAGTTCCTGGAAGCTTACGCAGCCGACCTAGGGTGTAACTGTGTCGTCAAAGTGAACGCACTGGCTCAAAATTAGTTGAAAATAAATTGAGAACAAAAATTCCCGATTGCTCATCAGTACTCAACATTAATTGTGTCTAGGAAACAAACAATATGGTGCCGTGTTGTCAATGATATGAAGTTGAGCTCACTTCTACGTGAGTAAGCTCTCTGCACTCTGAATAAAATTGATTACTTTTGTGCACTTTAGGCGCCTGAGCAAAATTAACCTCATGTCTGAGCCAAACAATCCAAACAAAAGACGAAGGGTGGACTCCGCTTCCTTAATGAAACAAACTGACACAAGTTAAATATATGGTGTGACATACAATTTCAAACCAGTATCCTTCACAAATATTTAGCTAAGTTCTGGACTGGTAATCGGAAATGGAGTTTCTTGTATTATAAAATTCCTTGGAGCACGTCATCGTTTAGGATTGTTGGAAGCTTTTACAACCCATGACGAATTCATTGTAATTTTATTCAAGTTACCCAACTGCAGCAGTATCGATTAGAAGGAAAAGGTCATTACAAACTAAACATGACACACAAACGACTGGGAATGAACAGTTTGGCTTGGCAATCCGACCTTGCTCAGTATGGAAACATGGAGTAGCGGTTATTACACATACCTCACTAACCTCAGACTGCCTAGCCTAACCCCGTCAAGATTACGCACTATTAATGGTCCAGTCTTGATTACAGTGCCTTTACTGGGGAATAGATAATGGTAAAGTTTATCTGATTTATAAAACCTGTAATCAAATGTGAAATGTATTCCATACGTGACACTCAAATTCCACGGTCAGTCATGAGTAATTGACATCTACGAAATGAACTAGCAAACGTTCATCGTGAAGTTACTTTAACTTTATCTACTTGAGAAATCTTGTGGTGAAAAGTGAAGGTACAGTTGAGCTCCGCATACTACGGATGCAAACGCGATAATCAATGGGTATAAATGAGTCTCAGCCCACCAGTGCCAGAAACAACTTCCCGTCAACATGCACAGATGACATGGTTGAAGTAAATAGGCGTATCAACTTGGATGATATTGGTGCCACTGCGTAAACCCTGTATGTTATATCATGTATCATGGTGCATTTCCACTGAGCATGTTTGTTCCAGTTAGAATAAAGCTGGGGGATATCTCTTCTGACACGGAACAATGCCTCATTGATTCTTTTACCAATGATGGTAAGCGGTGGCCCGAGCCGCATACCACCTCCCGTTTAAGATTATAGTCGTTACGAATGCGTGATTAAATGAACAGCAGTTATTTTTCTTCAATCAGTTAGAAGCGCATCACTAGTTTGGACTGAACAGATCACTTCATTTGCACCTCTTTATTCATTATCTTGTCCATTTGTATTTGTGAGTCGCAGCTTACATTTTATGTCGTGCTACGGATGCTTTTTTCCAAATTACACTATTGAGAGTAACCACAAAAACCTGTAAGGTAGATCATAAGACATGGTAACATACTAGCGGTAGAAAAAGTTCATAAGTATGTTATTCTCGGTTTTTAAGGATAAAACATGGTGGAAAATTTACGGCAAATCACAGCTGTCATTGTTTTCAATGAAGTAGTAACGGCTCAAGAATCTTCGAAGATATTCCAAAGTTTACTTACTTTCGTCCTCCAAAGTAGAGATCCTTTTCTTTAGTATGGAACCAGAGAATAACTGATTATTTTGAACCGTTTGTGGAAGCATGGTTTCCAACATTTCAAGTGTGATCATGCGAGCTACTAATTAGAAAGGCAAGTAGACTCGATTTGAATTGTCCATTCAATTCTATACAGTTATTGAGTATGCACTGTCATGTGAGTTGAAAATATGACTCAAAACAGTTGATAGCTCTTCGCACTTTTTGGTCAATATTCTCTCCAGTGAAAATCGAGCGCTGTAAAATATGGAAGCAGTACAATCCTATCATTCCTTCAGAACAACAACAACATTCAAACAAATTAAACGGTTACAAGATATCCGCATTAAACTTAGTACGAATGAAGTTGAACAGTTTGGGCGTTGTGTTTAACCGACTGAGAATAACACCACGTTACGAGCAAGTTGTAATACTGTACGTTTTAACCACCTCAGGTGGCCTTCCTCGGGAGTGTTGTAATCGAAATCACATTGACAGAGGAGCAGGGGTCACATAGGATTTGCCGTGGTTAGGTCAATTTGTGCTGCATCTGACCGGATTGCCCATTAAGTGGGGGTGAGACAGATGTAGATAAGACGTGTCCGTGTCTGGTGCTGTTTACCCATCCACGCCACACTGCAGACAGGGATTTTGATATCGTTGCGATTAACACAAGCGTTCTGTGTGTAAATGGTGAGAGCTTCAGCGCAGCATCGCTCCATATAGGAAGTTAGACCCTTCTGAATCACTCGAACCTGGTCAAAACCTACGTTGTGATTCTCTGACAGTGCATGTAGTGCGATAGCCGAATCCTTCTCTAGCTTCTGAAGTTGATAGGCGTGTTTATGGGGAAACCTCGTGTGCTTCTTGTGTTCGGCACCACTCACTTTCAGTTGTCTACTTGTCTCTCAAATGTAGCTGGCATTCCAGTCACCACATTTGATTTCGTAAACGCAGTCTGTCTGGTCGCCGATAAAAATTGGATCCTTAGGATGCGTTACCAGTCGTTCTGAGGTTTTGTCTAGCAGAATTACAGTTCGGATGGCGTACTCAGAGGGAATGGAGCGGATTTTTTCAGGTGTTTGCTCACGATACGGTATTTGCACAGTTGACTTGAAAGTTCTGGTCGTTTTTGTCTCTTCCTTAGTGGACATGCGCATAATTGTGTTCTCAATAAATGCGTTCGGATAGTGATTAGCGGCTAGCATTTCTTTGATATGATAAGCCTCTGTTGTTCTGGAGAGCTCAGTGGTGCAGATCTTATTAGCTCTATCGACGGGTGATTTGATGACTGCTCTCTTCATACCGATTGGATGGGACGAGTTGAAGTTGAGATAACGGCCAGAATGGGTTGGTTTGTGGTACATCGAAACCGTAAATCTCCGTTGCTCTTCAACTCTGACTAAGCAGTCTAGAATATTAAGCGAGCGCTCATCGGTTTCAGTTTCCAATGTGAATAAAATGCCGTTACGTTTTAGGTTGAGAAACTGTGGGAATTGGTCGCGAGCAGTCTGTTTCATGACTACGAATGTGTTATCTACATACCGCCATCAATTTCGTGGAGGGCAGATAAATCCAATCACCGTTTGTGTTTCCAGGCATCCGAGGAAAAGGTTGGCTACCGCAGATGCAACAGGGGAACCCATAGCTACACCATCGGTTTGCCTGTGCAATTTTTGTTAAATGTGAACAAGGTTGAGTGCAGACAAACCTCAAGACACTATTACAACTTGCTCGTAACTTTGTGTTATTCTTAATTATTTTTCCTTGAACGGTCATAATTACTTTAGAAGTACGATTTTCTTTGCAACGATGGTGTCGAAATTGTACTTGTAGCGTTAATCCTTAGCGGCTGATAAGCTACTAAATTGATCGACATCAGCCCATCAGCTTGAAACACAGTGAACCTGTCTGGTGCAAACTATGGAAGAATGAGTGACGCTAAATGTTATTTAGACTGCAGCATCCCAATCGGCTTTCCCTCTCTAGTCCATATAATTAAAAGGCAATGCACTTAGCACAAGCCTGGCTGCAAGCGCTGTCAGAAAAGCATAAAGGCAGAACACTGAAGGCTGTAATAGAAGACTCAGCTGCACATCATTGTTATTTTTATTCCTGACCTTTTTCTCTATCCAAGATTTTTATTCACTTAGAATATACAACTGTATACATGCGTGTGTGACTACATTTTGTGAACCCGTATCCCACAAAGCTGATACCAGAGTCTTCATTTGCCTTAGTTCATCGCCAACTAGGACGCCAAAGTCGACTGTGTTTACTGATAGTCTTCTTGTCCCAGCAAGAAACAAAAGCCTAACGTAAAGATACACTTTTGTTAATCCCGTAGTGCGAAAGAACGTTGTGCATCAGATTTCTCTCACGCAAGCCATGCAAGGCACACATGACGACCACCAAATCTGAACAGTCTACCTATTCAACTACTGCTCTTCAGTTATTCTTGTAATATCAGTGTGTTCAGCCCGGGCGAGAGAGCCACAATAACACCAGGATACATATACGCGTAGGTAAGAGTTAACGTTTTATCTACAATAGTTTTTATTTTAAACCGCGTAAAACCAATTCCGTTCAGTAGTTATTATTGGGTCGTGAGTATATACGTTTGTCGAGTAATCAAAAACAGCTCTGTTTCAACATTCCTTTTTCTGTCGCCCATGGAATAAATTATGTTCGACAGTTAAGTACAATGGACAAATGAGTAATGGTAGGTAACACTAACATAGTGAAGAAAGCTTCCAGATGATAGGTTTAATGTACAGTTCTTTTCAGGACTGCAGAATCTGTACGTAAACTCAAATTGTCATTGTGTCTCTAATTCTCGTTTGCTCGTTAGCTTGGTACAAAAAAAGAGAAGTACAGCATCATTTCAAGGGCTGACGAGTTTAAATTCGAAATTTCCAAGTTACAGTAAAGTTGGCAACTTCGAATTAATTAAAAGATTTGTGAAACTAGTCTCCTACTGTTCTTCTGTTCCGGACACTACAACTTACGAGGTTGGTGTGTCGTTGGATTTGAATAGCTGTAGTGACTTCACGTGGGACGAAAGAATAACGTCAAAACTAGAATTCTTCGGATACACCCATGTTAGCCACCACTTTTATCATCGATCTAATCTGATAAGGGTTCATTTACTTCGAAGTAGAATCCATATTTGAATAGATAACCGCCTGGCCATAGGAACTAGAGCTAATCTGGGGCCATTTTTGCGGATTTCCTGTGGCAAGACATAACGGCCGACCCTATCAAAATTTCAGAAAGATCAGAATAGATTGTGCAAATGAAAAATCTCTCCCCTTCAATTTCTGCTCAGAAGCTACTAGCCACCACCATGTGAAACTCCATGGGGAAGCTAAATCACATTATGGTTGAGTTCTAAGCCTGTCATTTTGGCATTGATAGTTAACTAACAAGCTCTGTCCTCAGAGGTCACCGAAACACTTGATGTGAGAAAGTGCTATGAGATTTTATCTGACTATCAGTAGAGACCGAAGTGAAATGAAAGCACACAAAAATAGAAAAAATCAACCCATCTCATACTGACAACCTATGGAACTTGCAGTCATTGTGACATTAACAGAAGTTCAGTACACAGAAATGGGTAAATACATGTGTGAAAGTAACTTCATTTTCAAGTCTGATTATTTGCTAGTCGTATTTCTGGACCAATTAGTAAATGGAGAGCTGTGGTTTTTTCAAGCAAGCACAATCACTTTATAACAGCTAGTTACACCATGCCTGGTAAAAAATGGAGAAATAATCAGCTATCATGAGTTCTAATGATTAAAAATTCTAACCCATGAATACCGTTTGTATAAAATGTGGGTTGGGGTGTTTGTTACTTTAGCTAATTATACCAGCCGGATCTAGGCAGTCCGGGAGTACCATCCTGCCGGCTGGTGATCCAACAAACATTATGGTGGCAGACAAAGCACAATTAAAAAGTTAGAAAGTTGGATTTACCCCTCAATTTTTGCAACCTGTTTGTTACAATAAAATCTATTTGTGTTAATATGAATGTGTTTAGGAACAATGGATAAGTAGGGTAATTTATTCCTTAATCCGACTTATCTATTTCTGTCTGAAATGCTGTGATCGGATACTAATCACAGAGTATGTTGGTGAAGGAGAAGGTTCGCAGGAGCAACGAAATCAGCTATGGAATTAAACAAAACCAACGTCTAAAGATCGTTTCAGCTTTAAGAGGTTTGACTTCAGTAGACACAACGGACCCAACACAGGAAAGATTTAACGAAAATGGTTCTTACATGTAGAAAGTTGATCAGAAGGTCTGTTTCCGTGTTCCTCCGCCCCACATGTCATACTCTTTCAACATTAAGTATCACGCTGGAACTGTTGATACATAAATTAATTTCACAATTCAACTTATCGAATCCACTTGTGACCTCGCATGTCACACAGAAGTAGGTATATTGTAGTGGGCAGGCTAAAGTGGAAGATGGAGACAGCAAGTGAATGAATCCAAGGCGCCACCGATCCATGTTGACGCGTTCGTCGGACATTAATTCATTCCAAGCAAACATTTAAAATTTATCGCACGGCAGCACTTATGTGGAGGACGACATCGTTCATTGCAGTCGTTAACTTGTACTGTATTACGGTTGTGGCTGGTTAAATGAAATGAATCAACGTTGTCTAGGTGTATGCACGTGGACAGTGCGAAGGCAGGTCACAGTTTCTGAACAGTACACGTCTTAAAAATTAAATCGCGAAGAGAGGATAGAAAATCACGTCTGGTATATCCGCGAAACCAATTTGGAATCCATGGTTAGACAACAACCAATGACAGTTTAAATTAGTGGTTATGGTTGGCATTTTACATCTAAATCCGACGCTTATCAAGTGATGCTTCCGGGATAAAAGTAAAACTCCACCACATCACAGTACTGCTGACTGCTCAAACGTCGTTCACTAACTGTATAGTGTTACAGTTTTCGAAAGTCAAGCGTGACAAGCTAAGCTTATATGTCTAGCCCGTAAAATATGTTGGGGTTCAACAATAAAAGAAAGTTGCATTCCAATAGCTTGTCTAAACTAAGAGGCTGAAGTTCGGTAATGGAAAAGGAAAATAATTTGTCTTGTTAAACTGTGGAACCAAGTGCTGATGAGCACGTAATGATGCTGCCGGTCCACTTTGCTGAGGAATACGCTAAGTACAGTGAACGGTCAGTTCTGATCGACGAAAAACCAACCAAACTTCTTCCAACATTCAGCAGAGAACTCGAACTCTTTTCATATCTTCTGCACAACATTTCTATTTGTTCTGCTCAGTCCTCGACCTCGAAACTTACGTGAGAGACATGAGTAGTTTTTTCTCGCTGGCTTAACGATGACATTAACGGCTGACATTCAAAACACAACCTCTTACATTTTGTTCACAATCCAGTATACAATATCCAGCCACACACCATTTTTACTTACAAAAAACAACATTATCTCAAAAAACCCGAATTCCCAAAATTTAATTAACAGGAGACCATATTTTTATCGTTTATATGAATGATGTACACTGTGATTCATGATTTGGCCCTGGCAGCTTTATGATGATATCCGGTTTTACACTTTCACAATCAGCGCTTCTACCCAATATCGACCTTCCTAGGGAATGTGACAGTCAGTGAATGTACTCCGCTAACCATTCGGAAGGCAACCTTAGGTGGTATATATATTTCACCTATGTGCGCTTCTTTGTGGCATAGCAAAAGATAAAAAGAGTAGCCAGTGTGGTACAAAGTATATTAGTTACGAGTGGTCAACAAAATTTTAGCGGTTAATAGTTATCTGTGATGAGGAGAACACCAAGCGATATATAAGCTCCAAAACTGCTGAAAACACTTTGTTATCTCTTCTTAGTGAACTTTTTCAAGTCACTTTCTTATTGGTGTGCAATTTTGCTATTTACTTTGAAAAATCCATGGTGTACTTGACCGTTCAAGTGAGTGTGAAGGCACGGACATTCGTCGACTACATCGTTGTCCATTCATTCGAATGTGTCATTAACTTTTATGGCACTCAGAATCCACACTCCGCTTGCGCTGGAGGAGCTGACAGTCCCTCATATATCTTTCTTCCACCCAGGTGAAGTATTTATGCTTTCTGCTTTAGCTTGATTAAGTCTGGTGGTAAACAGATATGATGATTCAAGTTTAATCCTCGTCATGTCGACATTTGGCGGTGCATAGACGATCGCTGCAGGTTGGCGTGCTCACGGTTGAGTGGAGAATAGTTCACGCGAAGTTATACACCACTGGGTGTTTCAGTACATTCATAACCACTAAACTGTTCTACACACACCAACAACGTTTATACTGCTAGGGAAGGGATAAACTACCAAATTTTGACATAGTGGAGTGATTACTTCCACTTGAGCTTGTCTTTTACGTGAAACAGACAAAGTGTTGCTGGGATTTTTTTTATGGATAACATAAGTGCAAGAGCAGTATCCAATGGACACCTGTCTGAACTATCGCTGTCGTGAACGGGTACAAATGGATCACAATGTCTACTCACCTGTTTTGAGAGAGCAATGGTTTGGCTATTCTAGCTTAAATTTAATATTAGCATTTTAGTTAACCTTCAATATTCGTCCCTCAGTCTCAACATGACCATGATGCAAAACCTGTTTTACTCGGTATGTTTTGACCGCTGAATACACTTTACTACAAGATTGGAATGCTTCCAAACCATGTTGAATTCTCCTCGCAGCGTATATTATTTAAGAGGAATATAACCTGCTCACACAAAAGTAAAGTGATGTGAGTAAACTTTTGAGCAACGGGAATTTTGTTTTTGAATCCCAGAAAGTAAAACAGATATTAGTTGGTGTGTTGTTTATTCACTAACATTAGTTGGCTGATTCATCCAAAATGTTCTAGAGACATCCTGATTTTCACAGCTGCCTCAGCATGCATTGTGTTGGGTTTTGAACATTTGCATACAAGAGGTGAAACAAGAAAGTGTGACATCTCACGTGCAGAAAGTGTACTTGATAGGAACAAAATCTGTCGTCACCGAGTCGATATCTGAATGGGCCTTAGTGTATGCAAACTAATACACATTGCATTATGTAGTGTTCTTAACCGAACTTGAAAAGATCAAAATTTCCGAGGCACCGAGAGTAACTGGAGAATTTCTCAGTAGAGTGAATTCCACTGATGTCTCAAAGAGTTATTTATGTAACAAAGGCAATGGGGGCTCAGGAAATCCTAAATCCTGCAGATTCAACCTTTTCGAAGCTAGGTTGTCTATTTGTAGGTTGTATGGGCGTATTGCTGTGGTGTGTTGTTTAAGATACAGGGTTTTATTGATCAGGTTCCATCTTTCCCCTCTTTCTTCTTCTCAACTGCGTTTTTTCTTTTGTTCCCTGATTATCAGTTTGTGAACCATCTGAAACAACCAGTTATACGTTTGTGTTACTAATAACGTTGATGGTTATCCGTGTAGGATTTCATCAAAGTTTCAATGTGATAAAAGACAAAAACCGTAGCTCACGTACAACCATTTTACCCATTTTGAGGCCTACAGTTTACCATATGATCAATGAGGACAAATGTCGTTATTTGCATTCATATTTCGAGGCTGTCAAAAAAGTGAAGCCTAGGAATTGGTCCAACATGATTATATTTATGCATATGGAGATACTGCAAATGCTGCTGTATCATGTTCTATGAAATGTCAAGAGCATTATTAAAGGTAACATCATATTGCGTCACAAATCGTGCTCCGCATAATGTAACTGGATGTGTGCTGAGCCAAGATGGGTTTCTGGTTCATTGCTTTGTATGTTTCTTAAACTCTTCAAATCTGTACAGAGTAGTTGAACATCAACTACACTTACAACAGTGAATCGGAAATGGCTGTACACAATCTATTGCCTATAGAGAAACTTCTGCTCCACTTTATCCAATACCGTGGCATCAGATTTGAGCGAATTGCCATAGCAATTAAATAAACGGAAAATGTGAGAAAATATTTATGTTGTATGATCTAAAACTGTTTAACGGAGCTGGTAACTTTCTGTCGAGATGGATAATGAACAAATAGTTCGTGAATAAAACATCGGAAACAGAAGCAAAAATAGTGGAAACGTGATCTGAAATGTCATAAAAAAACTAACATCTTGGTAAACTAAATTATTACCAGAGATTTAGGAAATGTCTGTTCGTGCAGCCTATTAGTTAAGTTTGGAGAAAAAAATGATGAAAATTCTGAGATCAAGAGAAAACTACACTTTGTTCGGGAATGACCGAAGTAAAATGACTTACTATTGAATGAAATAAATACATCACATTCACGTATCAGCTAGCTTACATTTAATATACACAACCCAACGAATTTAGCCAAACAACCACGTAGCATTTCATTGGATTTTGTCTCAATTTGACTCTGGAGGGATAAAATGAGGACTAAAAAACTCTTCTGAATTTTACGAACCATCCCAGCAAAAGTGTCTATATTAATTCATTTTGCTGATTGCCAAAGCGACAGCACAATAAATCAGTGTTGGTGGCCAAAGCAAACCATATACAAAGAGAAGACTGAAATGTTAGCAGGTTACACGAAACCGAACAATGCTGATGTACACTCAGCTCTCTGTTGGACGGTAATGAAAAAGTATAGAGTAAGGAAAGACGACATAAGTTCGTTTCGTAACCAGCAAGGATAGTGGGAACGTGAGACGTGATAAGCTGAGGTAAAATTAAGATACAGAAGTGTGGTACGGTAGTGTAACTCGGGCACAGAAATTCAAGCAAGAACTAAATGTAATTCAGTAAGCATTAGGTGTGGTAAGCTAGTTTAACTTTGTCCAGACCTTTTGAATCATCAGGGCCTGATAATAGCATCCCAAGTGTATGCACATAGTCTTCACGTAAATTCATTAGTTGGCTGGGATTTTAAGACAGATTCAAGTAAAGTAGTGCAAATTTTATGTATCGTGACAAGTTAGGCAACTGGTGTGATCGTTTTGACGAGTGACTGCACGACTGTTATCTCAGATTATGCGTGATGATGGATCCCATGAGATGGAACATTTAATGTGGCAGTCTGTAAAGTCGTCTCTGACATGTTGATCGTACCTTTAGAGTTGATTTGGTTTAAGTTGTTTTTTCAGGTAAGGGGACAATTTGGGGTTTAGTTACAATTTGTAGCAATCTACTGTATTCTTCCAACCAAGCCGACATCTCTCAAAAGGTTCAGTTTGGAAGATGGAATATCAAACACAAGAAGACGTGTCCGTAAGTCGAACGTCAGTATAGTGTGCTCCGTCTGGGAGTGTTAAAACAAACTAGATTGCGTCTCAAGTGTCACATAAGAGTTAATCTTCAAAAAGATGTGCTTAAAATGTCGGCTAATGTCTTCCAAGTATTGTTTGTTCATACACATCGATGGTAGTATTTTGGAGACTACAAGTGAAGGAAATGCAGTATATGAGATACTTCAGTTTCATGTGGTTTACGCGCACATAAACAACGAAATAAATTACGTTACCGGACAATGCAAATATACTGTTAACCGTATTGGTTTGTTACTAATAATGTATTCTCAGACACATCTGTTGTACATCACTGGATCGCACAGTTCCTATTCTTCTGCTGAGACTATCGTATTTGAGAACCAAAAATGGAAAAGCTCGATTTTCAAGTACTGCTTTTAATCTCAACCATTCGGAAGTTAGACGATTACATTGACCGTTTTGAACCCTAAATTGTGACAAAGAAATGAGTGAGGAAGGTAGAAAAACCGCATGCATTTTATCATAGCCCGAAAAGGTGTTCATACTTTCACTAGGAATCGGTCATCTTCAGTTTCGTTAATATCCTTGAGGGATGGGTGTATCAGGAGCCGATAATCACCGTATGCACTTCGGTAAATTCCGAAGTTGAATATCAAACAGTGCTCGATACACAGATCACAATGAATGTTCTGGATATCTTAATCTTCAGCCTTGAACATCATACACAAGTCGTTAGGTGTCACTTTAGATATAGGTTTCAAAGTTAAATTGGTGGTCAGTTGCCTCTTTATACTAACAATAGTGAAATGCAATGAACTCCGTATGTAATCGTGATTCAACTCCCCAGTAGCATGATTGGTTTGTGGTTAACTGAGCGTTGGTGCCGTTGCTACTACATAAACCACAAAGGTAATTTTTAGTATAACTGGACCTGAAAACCCATAGGCCAAGGGGGGATACCGACACCTACAGGTTTATGCCGGTTGCTGTGGTGATGCGCCAAGACTCACTTGCACTCTTCATTCTAATGTCATTCTCATAAGATATTTGGAATTTGGGTACATGGTGACAAACTGTTCTCCAGATTTAAAGACAAAAATAACGAGTGTAATGAACTGCTCACGTACATCAGAAGAAGTTCGTGCGGACACTTAACCTCCCCTGGCCCACAGTCAATCAAGCCCATGATTTGGAACGGCGATCACGTAAATGATAACAAACACGTCGTCCTTAACCTATATTGACCGTTTTCTGACTCATACTAGTCACCGTTTTCATATTTTTTGTGTTATAATTAGCTTGATGATCACACTCAGGAAAGAAGTCTTGTTAGCTACTCTGTCGTTCTCATGATTTCAATGGGTATTTTCGAACGAATACATCATGTTTATCAAGGTTTCCAATATGTTGTTTCATTGGTTCATGTGGAAAACAAGTGAACCAACTGTCTAGAAACTTTGATTCCTTGCACATATTAACACCTCGGATTATACTTTTCGATTTATCTGTAGCTGCGGCGAAAGCTTCATAGGTAGAAACGAGAAGTGCTTGGCATCCAGAGTGAAGAAACATTTGCCTATACTGGTATGGAACTCTGTGATAACAGAGAATGACAGTGTTGTTGAAACACAAAACCAGCCAGTTTCCCCAGTCACCAGACAAGACGTGACTACGCCCCACGTTATCGATCCATCCTGTGCATTCAAAATCCTGTTACACTATCCTAACACAAGATTCCTGTGGTGAGCTGAAGCCGTCGCAATCAGTCGACTCAAGCCAGCTACCTGTTTTCAAAAACAACTGTTCGTGAACTTGACCATTCCCTGGACTAAATGACTTATTCTAACCTGTTGATTTTTATCCGTCCTACCCTTAGTTGTGTGCTACAAAAAAAACGTGCATATTGCAAATTCAGCACTGGCAAATCAATGCGGAACGGATGCATCTACCAGTTTCCGTGTTCTGACTGTTTTGTTCAAACTATTGTGGATGTTTTCAGGTTGTGGACAATTTACTAATCGTTTGCATACTAGTATTCATAACCATCACACGGTCATACTGGGAAAGTGTAGTACGGAATCAATCATATATTGGTGTGGCCTGGCTGATTTCAACTGTGGAAGTGCACTAAAGAAGACCTCAGTTCTGGTCAAGGGCAAAGCCAGTCACAAACTTATTATCATGACATTCTCCCATATGGTGTATCATCTAAAACGACTGACTACAATAGAATTATCTTTGATTTCATTCGCATCACTCCTGAAATCAACGCTTCCAAAGCATCGTATGTAACTTCTTTATTTTCAAAGTCACATGCCTTCTGAGTCTGAGCAGAAGAATCTAGTTTTTCAGCACTCCGTAACCGCAAGAAATGTGTAAGCCAAAACAGTTAAACATGAATCGAAGTCTACGTTCCCACTCATGAAAATCTGACCCACTCCCATCAGTGTTAGAACTCTTGTATAAAAAAATACCAAACTACTTGTTTGCAAAAGATATCATTCAGATTCCTAAATCGTCAGATTGTACTACTTACGCTGTCACATGGAAATCCGCTGACTTTGGACTGACGCATATTACGACGCACATACACTGTAACGAAACATGAGAATATTCTAGGTGGAATATCTGGCATGAAGATATTTCGTGTGATCGATTCAAACATTTCTAAATAAACCGTCATCACAGTAAATAGTAATAAACCTTGAGGATTATTCCGGAATCGCTTTTTCTCTTTTCGTTCGACTACTTTAATGGCTGTTTTTCAAACCGTAGCAAATGACATGGTAGATGAGAAGTCCTGAATTGTGGTGTACTCGAAGGAGGTTATACTCCACTTATGTGACAAGGCACTAGCCGACTAATGCCTTGTTCAGCGTTTCTGATGCGTTTGTTAGGAAACGCATGGTAATTACTACCAAAAGGTGCTCATTCTCTGTGCAAAACTTTGAGCGGCCAGACTGGCTAGTTGACAAGAATGGATTTCAACCAGGTCATACCTTTTTGCTCAGTTCACTGAACCCCGTACTCCGGAAAACCCCACAAGACTACAGTGATTGTTGATTGTGTTTTAAAACTATTTCCGAACAAGTCCCAATTTATTTAAACGTGTGTTCAGCATTCTTTCTAGGTGATTGTTCAGGATGTATTTCAACAAACCGAGCAGTAGGAAAATTATTTCCGAAACTTAATGGGCTTCCCTTAATCTAAATTAAACTCTGTCCGTTCTTGCCGGAATTGCAATCCAACCTCACAAAAACAGAAAACGAATTAACACCAGAACTGAGTAAAACTGAACACGCATACGCACCAATACAGCATGAATCATGAATACTCCTATGGACTGTCGAAAGGCTTCACAAGGTGGTGAAATATTTTTGTTTTTTATCTCGGATACACAATGTCATGCAAGCCAATGCTAATGTTGTGAACAATTGCAGAAGCCCTGCCGAAACTCGGTCGGCTTCAAAATCTTAGAGGTTTCTCCTATCAAATGATGTGTGATAAGCGGTGTTTTGATCATTTGTCCAGCCTTCAATTTTTAGAATAAAGAATTTCATTACATTTTACAGTTTCCATTTCTTGTCTCACTACCTATCCACATTAGTATCCAGCACACATTTTGCAATATGAACTAAATTCACATAGACTGACGTCACTAATAAACGTGCAATACGCATGAAGCAAAAAACACCAGTTCATAAATAAAATGTACAAGCCGTTTTAGATGGTAATTGACACTGTAGCCACAGACACACAGCAAGCAGTCGTGGAAAGTCAGTGTTTAGAAAGCGTCACATGTGTTTGATCAGTAAAGCTTTACAACGGATTACGTTTGGTGAGTTGTGCACACTCATCAGCACGGTAAAGATTCGTTTAATGCTGATCTTGTGACTTATTATTACTAAACAGTTTGGGACGAAGAAGAGGCTAACAGAAATACCGCATGAATAAATAACAGATTTTTGGAGTATTAAGGGTTATCGGTTCAAGTGTCTGTCTCATTCCCATGAATTTTTCGGCTGGCCCCTTTCTAAAAGGAACACTATACTAGATACTCGATCATGATTTTATCCCTCCTGATAGCTTGTTTTAAATGAACTAAAACTGTCGCAAACGTGACTGTTCGTTGGTTTATACTTTAGAAATGTACAAGTTCGCAACTGGTAATCTAGATAGTGGGACTGCACATAGTTTGCTGGTGGCACCATGTATTCGATGTCAGCGGAGCGTTTGTCAAGCGGCGCATCCTTCAGTGTGACTGTTATTGGGTGTAAGACGCAAGATGGCCGGGCGATGACGTGGTCACGAGCTATGAAAGCCTCAACCACTGGTAGGAGGTGTCTACCTGGTTGAGGGGTTCACGACCATCCAAACCGTAGAGTGAAAATGCCCCCTGATGTGCTGTTTTGCTGTAGTCAGTGGAGAGTCTGCATCTGCAATCTTAATGATGATACTTATTTTCAATAAAATTCAGTTGTTCTTATCTGTCTATCTTCTCTTCGCTACAATTTTACACTTACTCATTACTATACAACTTCGCGAGCCATTATTAGGGCAAACGACAGCCCAAGTTACCGTACACCCGGGTACCGTTCAAGGCTGAGGATGATTGCTTGATAAACCATACATGATTTTCCCCTTTTGAGTTAGACGGACAAGAGAAGACAGTGTCACTCAGAGACCTGGATAAAAATAAACCCAAATATATACAGATCACAGTTAATCATAATACTCCCGATTCATCAAATGTGAAGTCAGTGACGCAGTGTTAGAAAGTGTTGTTCTAATAAAACGCAACAGGAGTTCACTTTTTAGATATGGCAAAGATATTCGAAAATCCTAACAAAAAGAATCATTTTATCTTAGCACCGCCTTTTGAAATAAACTGATTGTTACAACTGCAATAAAGTGTGTAGTGTAGTTTACCCCCATATGGTTAACTACCAGTGACAGTAGTTATTGCAGGATCCACAAAATAGCCGTCTCTGACAAAATTTGCATATCGCACAGACAGAAATTAAGCACTTGTCTATAGAGGAAATCCTTTTTAGTGAGATCAATCAGCACATATGCCACCTAATTCCGTTAGTCAAATATATCTTATACAACTCATATTTATCACGCCCTTCAAATTGACCTGAAGGATATTTTAGGCCAAATATCCCAAAGTTTTCAACGCTGTAATCACGAAGATACACGTTTTGGATTTTGTTCACTCTGGTAGACAACATCCTGGTGTCTAAATCTTCTCAACAAAAATATCTTATCCATTCTTGCGCTGTGTTGGATCGGGCAACTTAACATGGCGTTTGGGTTATTCCTTCCAGATTCGTACTAGTTTGAACCGTCATTCAGTTTGTTGAACATCAGACCACAAAAGTCTAACCGCTTCATAAAACCATATTATCAAAGACGCTTGCAAATGACTAGCCGAAAGCCTCCAGGCAACCTTTTCGTATTCGTGACTCACCAGAGGTTGGCAGACAAACGGGGGTAGAGAAAGCAGTGATCAACATTTTGCGTGAACGTTCATGTACACTTTTTTTCAATGAAACTGTACCCACTGCGTTCGTTGCAATCAAGAAGCATCCACTAATTTAACTGTCTCTGCTCACTCTGACCAGAAAAATTCGATTTTGAATGCAACAAGCACTTCTGAGAAAAATGTTGGTGACAGTGTCATGTAGGTTCGTTTGAACTCATTGACGATCATCTACTTTGTCCTTAAACATCTACAGTTCGCGAAATCCGACTGCAACAGTTTTAATGGGAAGCAGCAGCTATTCATCTGTAGATGATGATGATGATTTTCTTCTCATTGCACACGATCAACCGCAACCATTGAGCAACAATTTACGGAACAGTTATCTCCTGTGCAGCTATACAAGCGATACGTCGATGATATTCTTCTCATCGTACACAGTCAACCGCAAGCACAGGGCTTAATGGCTCGGCTGAATTCTTTGCACCCAAACATACATTTCAGTATGGAAGGCGAGAATCAAAACAGCCTATCAATTCTGGATATATGCATCAGGAGAAATGCAGATGGCTCGATTCAACGAAGCGTCCATCGGAAGAGCACTTGAACAGGTCAGTACCTGCATTTTGAAAGCTTTGTTCCCCGATCCTACAAACAAAGTTTGGTGCGCACCTTGTTCGATTGGGTCAGACGTATCTGCACTGAAGACACTGATCAAGAAGAAATAGCTCTGTTAGAGACCACCCTACAACTAAACGGCTATTCTAAACCGTTTATTGCAAGATTTAAACAGCAAATCGACATAGGAATTCGACCCGATACAGTGTCCAAAAAGCCGGTATTTCTTCGTCTTCCCCTCAAGGGTGGTGATATATGTCAACTCATTCACCGTCGTCTGGTTAGTTCTATCGCGAGAACATACGATGCAGTGGTTCCAGTGATTCTGTTCAGAACATTTCGGATTCCGGCATCCTGTATGAAACAACCGGTACTCCAGTCATCCGAATCCAAACTTATCTATGAATATCGATTTAAATACGGAGCATCCTACATAGGCAGAACTGAGCGCCAGTTGCGAACCAGGGTCGTGGAGCACATCCCGAAGTGGTTCAAGGAAAAGATTACGCAAGCACATGACGTCACAGCCGCACATAAAAACAAGGAGCCTGCATCATCTAGTGTGCGTCATATTCTAAGGACGCAACACCAATGTGACCCCACAACGGCACACAGGCGAACACTTTGCTACGCCGAAGCGATCGCAATCCGAAAGTTCAAACCCGTGTTGTGTTCAGAAACAACTGTTTGTAGGTTTGTCGCTACCGTGGCAGTAACAATGGTTGTGCACTCTGACAATTGGCTTTCTCTAGTATCTTGTTCGCCTTCTCATACTCATATATAAATTGGCTGTAGTATGTACTCGTAAAGATGCAGCGAAATATGTCCGGACATAAATCGTGCAACATCGGCCTACTGTCCTCTTTATTCAGGTAGTTGAATATAGTAGAAACATCGCATAATTTTTGGAAAATAAACATTTTAAAATATTTGGGTCAATCCTGGAGACTTATTAATGACCTCATGCGCTTTATGCAGTTTTCTGCGCCTACATACTTTGACCATGCCACTGTAATCAACTCTAAAAGTAGTGAAGACCCTAACACCGTGAGAGCAAGTATTCAAATTTGGGTCCTCCTGATATCATTAGAATGAAATGCAACATCTGTTTTGCTAAACGAGGTGGGCACTGGAATATAAAGTCCGAAGTAATTCGCTATTTTGTTAGTGTTAATCTGGAGCCAAACAAACGGATAGGAAAAAGACTGACTGTGATCTAAGCCGAAGTAATTAGTATAAAGAATGAATGAACCGAAATTAGAGTTATTGTGAATGGAATATAGTAGATCACCATTACGAAGACCTAGCTTGTCTATACCCGTCGGCCTAGTGTCTCTACCGTACGTATACACAGAATCACAAGACAGTTGTCGACTTCCTTCTTCTGACAGTCAAAAAGCGCAAACAAAGAGCGGGTAGAGACCTTATAATACCAAATATGCAGACCGCCGTTAGCTTAATCAAAATACAAGCGATCAAGTTTCTTGTATCGAACATACGCGGAAATCCCGTAAGGTCAGGCTTTGAAGATGACTATCTGAAAACACTTTTCGGGAACCAAAGAAACGACCGATGATTCTCACCAATTAGATGACTTCAGTATACTTGAAATAAACTACTCCAAGAAGCATATCTTATAAGGCTCTTTTGGTGAAGTCCCGTCCGTACTTCCTCACGCCCAAACAAAAGTGCAGAATGTGAAACATCTTGCACGTTAAAGGTTTGGTCAAATACCTGTTGTGCTGGATGTCATCAACCATAACTTTCCAAATGATGTAATGAGCCTCAAAGCTAGGGATCTATTCCGTAAAAGCAACCAGAGGCTGTCAACTTTAATCCTGGAGGAGAAGAGCTCGGGAGCTCCCCGAAAGTAGCTCCAGATAGATAAATAATGACTATTAAAGAGCTTGTTTGAAAACAGGGTGTTTTGTCTCGGGCGACTGATGTATATAAGGCAAAGTTAGGTGCAAAAGTTAGCAGAAGGAAGTTGATGCGAACATCTCAGACTCAAAAAATGAGTTAGCTGCGCACTGTAAGATCATACGATTCGACACCCGTCAAAAAATGCGAGAATGAGTGGAGCACAAAGGGTAAATCTTGGTTCATGTAGAAAATCTCAGTTAACGGAAGAAAATAACCAATATCTTGAATACAAGGGGTCCTAAAATGCAGCAAACCTAATCCATAAAACACGCAGTTTGGCGTACGTGATAAACCTAGCAGTATATGCTAACCAGCTCTGGAAGGCTTACTTTAGATACGACCAGTTTAAGGCATTAACATGGGTGATTGTTGGATGCATAAAGTATAAAACAGAATAAATATCACGATGAAATGGGACACCGGAGATTCACTCTGATTTTTTGAAAAGGTGCTTGTAACAGGTTGAAAAGTTAGCTGATTAATCTAAGATGTCCGACATAGTGATCACTTAGACTAGGTACGTGATTAACCGCAGCAATAACTGCATGTGTGACTATAGACAAGCGAGGCTTCAAGGATGATTGAAATAGGAAAAAACAAGACGGCAGGGTCAGATGACATATATCCGGCAATATTAAGGTGGCCAGAAAATGTTCTAGCTTATCAACAGGCTAAGACTTTGAAGGTCTTGGCCAGCAGTTGCTGGCAACCAACTTGCAACAAGAGCCTGTCAAACGTTGGTTTTCTATATCACTAGGAGACAGTCGACTGCATGAAAAGCAAGTCTTTCACCAAGTGACGGTAAGTAGAAAACGTTCACCTGCAGTCCATGGACGGTACATTATCCATCCTCTTACAATAAAGGCTTAATCTCACATTTTGCAAGGTGCCACAGTCACTGCATTAGCTGTATCACTTGCACCCTTTCTAGAAAATAGTCCCCAATCGTGGTTTGTCTGGCTAGAAGCTATGTTCGTACTATGGCAAACTAGTTCAGAGCCAACCAGTTTTTATCACACAGATGCGGCACTGCCACTCCCACAACACTGAGGAAGCGGGCGATATTCTGGAGTTATCGGACTCCACGAAACCTCAGGAGCAACTAGAACTATACGTAATTAAGCGCATTGGTCTGTCTGACCACCAGCTTATTTCTCAGCTCCTGATTACGACTGAGTTCGATGGCCGCAAACCAACACAGCTCTTTTGCCAGATGCAAAAGTTAACAGGAACGACACTCGCAGAACAGGCTCTAGTTAAAAAGATGTGGCCTTAACGTTCGCCTGAGGATATGCGAAACATTTTAAGCACGATCCTGTTGGTAACCTTTTCAACCTTGGTTTAAACCGCCGGCCTGGTTGGGAAAACATACAGCACTAGGGCTTCCCAGCTGGCTTCGAGTAATCAGGGTGCAATTGCTACGTTGGCCGCTGAATTTGCTAATCTAATCAAAACATTTCAGGGTTTAATGACATTTTTCAAGATCGGGCTCTATTTCTCCAAATCAAAGACACAGTAGCTGCTTGGGGACCCGTAAATCTCACCGAACACCAACGCACACTGATCTCGATTGCCGCTGGTATCACCAGCAATTTAACGAGAACGTTCGACAATGTCGTCAATCCTGCACCTTTGGTCCAGCCAGCAAACAGGGCAGTCGAATCCTCGTGGTTTCCGACGTAGCTCGTCAACCTGATCGTCTATTTTTTAAAGATCACTAGTCAGGGGTCCAATATCTCACTAATACAGATGCTGATGTCAGCGTTATCCCATTTGAGGCACACGACTTATGGATCACTTCCAATCTTTGCACGGCCAAAGAACGCATATTAAAGCGTTTGCTCAGCGTTGTCGTACACTCAACTCAGGTCTTCATAGGCCCTTCCGCTGGACCTTTACAATCGTCGACGTTCAAATGACAATAGTCAGCATCGATCTTCTTCAGCACTTCGACATTCCTGTATACATCAAACAACGCCATTTAGTCGTCTAAACGACAAAGTTCACTGTTACCGGGATTTTGACTGTTAAACTGTCAATCAAACCCGCGTTTCGAAGATCTTTAATTTCTAACTGTCAACTATCCGACTATTTTTTGACAGTCTTTATCTCTGCTTGACTCCACAAGTTCCACGAGGCACCAACCAGTCACGGTAGGCTCGCCTATGTTCACCAAAGCTCGCAGGTTGACCCTGGACAAAATAAAAATAGCTCGCGCTGAGGTTGAGCACATATATCATCCAGTGATCCAGTATCTCCTGGACCTCAACGCTCCACATGGTCCCTAAAGCGTCAAGCGATTGGCACCTTTGTGAAGGTTATAGTTTGCTGGGAGACGCCATGCCACCTGACAAGTGACCAATCCCGCATATAAAGAACATCACGGCTAGCCTTCATAGTGCCCGTGTGTTCTCGAAATGCGATCTGGTGCAAGCCTACCACCAGATCCCGGTTTCGAACGAGAAGGCCGACAAGAGGGCCGTTATCACGCTATTCGGTTTACTCGCATTTATATCTATGCCATCTGGATTACGAAACGCCGCACGACATCAACGACTCACTATTTGAAAGCGCTCCCTTAGAAGAACACATGATCCACCTATGACAACTGTTTAACGGATTAGCAACTTTTCGGTTAAAGATTAGTGCAGCTAAATGAGCTCTTGGCCAACCCATAGAAGAGTTCCTAGGACACCACGTTGATCGGCACGGTATTCAACCGCTAACAAATAAAGTGGGAGTAATCCGTGACTTTTTCTATCATACAACTCTTGCTGCATCCGCGAACAAACGGAATTGTCAGTTATTATAGACTGAGCTTAGGTTTTGCAGCATTAATTGATTTACTCAGCCGCCGCGTCAACGGGTTATCAGCGACAGCCATTGAATCATCTCATCCAAATAAGGATGCATCAGCCACCCCCGTCGTTTTGCACTATTTCAACCCAGCCGCCGAAATAAGTAAAGCTGTTGACACGTCAGAGACAGCGGCCGGAGCCGTGCTTCAAAATTTTGTTGACAGACACTAGAAATCGCTCACCTTATTTTCCGGACGTCTACTTTTGGCTAAAACGTTTCGTTGTGAGTTATTAGCAATCTAATCCGCCTTCTGTCCTTTCTTGTATATTCTCGAAAGAAACCGGTTTGTAACTTTCATCGACCACATGTCGTTGGTGGATTCTTTCCGTGATAAGTTCGAGAGACATCCACCTTGCGACTTTCAACGTCAGATACACGCCACATTTCTGCAAAAGTAACTTTGTAGCTGATACTTCATCACAGGTGTAGACACCAGTTAGTCATGATTCAGTTGACTCGAACGCTGTAGATAACGCACGACGTTCAAAACTAATTTCCGAGCTTTACACTAACAATCAGCTTTACGTATGACGCAACAGCCCTTGCCAGCATCTGTAGACACGATTCTCTGCGATACTTCCACCGAACACCCAAGTCCAGTGGTTCCTAATCTATCTCAGCGACCCAACACATTTGACCCAACACATTATCGCCCATCCTTGTAGTCAGAACACGAACACGCTAGTTTCTGACAGGTACGTTTGGCCGGGTATTCAAAAGAAAGTTAGACTCGATATACACGTATAGTTAGCCTATCAGCAGGTCAAAATTTATTGTCACTTATCAGACCCAATAGGCCAATATCCAAATATTTCCTCTCATCTGCCACGCCTGTAACTAAACGTCGTTGTTCCTCTGACAACGTCTGACTGTATATCTCATCTTCTTATGACGATCAACGGCTTCACCCGATAGCCCAAAGCTGTCCCAATATCCAAGATTGCCGCTAAAATAATTTTGTTTGCTTTCATTTAGTAATGGGTTGCATCGCATCGTTGCCCCGCTACTAGGACAACCACTGTGGTCCGCAATCTGAGAGTGGCTGCTCAATGGGAACACCGAATACCTGAAGACTACACCGCATCTGCATTACGGCTTAACATCCAGCTGCAAGTGGAATGATTGAACGCTTTCACTGACAATTAAAAAAAACGCCTAATGCGGTCGGCTTTTTCAGTCAAACGTATGATCTGTCATTGGTTCTACTTGGTATCCGTGCGGCTCTTAAGGTCGAATTTCAGGTTTCCAGCACTAAACTTCCCTACAGTCAACCGCTGCGTTTGCTTGAAGACTATTTCTCCGCCGCCACAGACCACTTTAGATACGACGCCTCTTTCGCCAAAGAGCTCGCCATCGAGATGCGTTGCTTTCTTTCGGCAAAAGCCAGACAACAGACGTTAATGATTCAATTCTTCACGTCCCCACAAATATAGGCACGTCCCCGTAGGTGCGAATGGACAGCGGCGTTACTTCGGGCGTTCTTAGGAAGTACCTGTCAAGGTGCTTCGAAAAAAGAACAAGTTGTATAACATAGACGGCTTAGACAAACGGGAATTCGTCTCTACAGACCGCCTCAAGCTTGTTTACTAAGACTTTACTGACGGGTCTTCTCAGTCGAACTCTTCCTTGTCCTTCACCCAGCCTTTGCTTGCTGACCCCCAATGGCACCTTGGACCAGCTTGTCACGGAACTCCTGACGTATATGCCTCCGTCATCGATTATTACTCGTTCTGGACGCAAAGTACACTGTCGGGAGCATTTTGTGAGATAGAAGAATTGTATGCAAAAACGCAATCAGAAAACAACTAGAATATGGGTGCATCTATCCATGATATCTATCAAAGCTTTCACTGTTGTCGTGCACTATCTTCTCCTATAGGTATTCAGCCGATTTTGCTTCATTTTTTGTTGCACTCTTGTCCGGCGTTGGCACGATGCACGTTATACCATTGGCCGCAATCACATTTGATTCCGCATTGAATGTATTTCGCAAGCGACTTAAGGAGTCTCTATCTTGAGTATGCGTTTTTTATGGTTGATTCTGTATTTCTGAAAGAGGATACTCATTTGGGAGCTCGCTAGGGGCTGTGAGTTTTAGTGCTCCAACACACGACAGACAATATGCCTTGAACAAGACCAGGCTAAGAGTAACTGGTCGTCAGTTATCCTTATCAAGATCAAAGAGTAGTCGTTACAGCATTACAGCAACTGTAATAAATGACATCTTCGACATTCGTATTCAACTGTACATTTTTGTTCATTTTGGTTTTTGCCTACAGTTTGTGGACAGCTAATAAAAGAGTTCAGACAAACTAGCAGCTGCTTCCTTGAGTATTCTGGGATGGATCACGTCAGGAACCATTGCACTGTATGAATTAACCTTGAGTAAAAGGTCTTCAACATCTAGCACAAAAAACTCAGCGGCCACAAGTGGTTGCCTGAAGTTCCGCTGTGGTACGACAGGATGCCAGCTCGGGGATGCGACGTTGAAGACTGCCGAGTAGTACTCCCTGAATAACTCGACCACAACTAGGGAGTCAGATGAAGTCTCCCCGTTGGGCAGTCGTAAGGAAAGAGCTGAAGGTTTGTTCTTTCTTAGTCGTCGCATATGCTTAAATAAGTTTTTGTTCCCGCGGGTTCTGAGGGGATCTTTTCGTGTACGAGTTTGGTGTGTTTCCGGATTTCCCGCCTACATCCGTTTCGGTCGAGGTGGAACGCGCTTAGGTCTTCTGAGTTTCCTGTAAGCTTATGCTTAGCGGATGACGTATCCGGAGCGAAAATGGGTGGCGGTTAAGAGAAAGTGCACAGTTTGTGTGATATAAACAAGTCGTCCGCTTTCTGAATTGCGCTTTGAAACGTACGGTAATTCTGGTCCACGGAGTCCATGTCAAGAAGAAGTGAGCGTAGGTAGGTTCTCAGGCCGTTTAAATCTGCCTGAATGAAGTTTCGAACTGTGGACCTTCATGTTGGTTGTTCTAACCAGTATCTGATAAAATGGCGTGCTTTTTTAAGTCACAGGAGGCAGTCCTAGCAGGCTCCATCCGTTTCAAATTCTTGGGAGGAAGTTTTCCGCTGGGCAGTTTAGTGTATTTTGGGGTGGGTAACTCTGAAGACAGCTTTTGCGCGGTCTCAGTGCTTTCAATGCTCTTGCCTGTGTTTGGGGAGTCAGTCGTTGGAACGACCAGGCAGATCGTGTTTTCGCTTCCATCAACAGGCACAGGGGTTTAAAAGGACACTTCGAAAGCAGAAACTATGACCTTAGTCTCCAGCTGTAGCTTCTGGTCGGCCATGATTCGTGACTTGGTCTTAGCCCGCTGTTCGAGTCTCGCCCTCTCCTGCCGGGAGCAGTCAAAAGATGTATTTTAGATGGGCGTTGACGGATTTCGAAGCCTGTTCTTCCCACCACGGCCTCGGGGCTGAGTATGGCTGGCAAGTTCATCAAAAGACCAAGTGATTTTTGGTTGTCTTGGCAAGCAGCCTACTCGCAAGTACCAGGTATGTGGCGTCCGGGGAGAATGGAGTCGCCAGGATTGACTTAGCTATCTCGATTTGAGAACAGGTTGTGGGGAAGCGGCACCATAAACCGACTATCCTTTGTATGAGAGCTTACTCTTTTTCATTTTTATTGGAGCCTGCTCTGTGTGCGCAATTGACAGGGCGACTGCCTTCTTGGTGATTGCAACATCAGGGGGGCCAAGCATTATGTACTTATCCAGAGACTGTGGTTCCAGCTTCACTTCGGACAGAGTTCGTTGGTACTTCCATATCTCATTCTCCGTGAAAAAAGTAGAAGTAGATATAGAGCTAACAAGAGCCCCGCATTTGCAGTCGCATGTTTTCAGCGTCATTCCACTAGTCGTGGTGCGTGTGAGACTAGCCAGCGGCGAATTGGTGCCTTGGCT
This sequence comes from Paragonimus westermani, assembly GCA_008508345.1. Taxonomy (NCBI): domain Eukaryota; kingdom Metazoa; phylum Platyhelminthes; class Trematoda; order Plagiorchiida; family Troglotrematidae; genus Paragonimus; species Paragonimus westermani. The sequence continues at coordinate 113,874 of QNGE01002147.1, forward strand.
TCTGTCAAACCTTTCACTCATACAGATATGATTGACAGCAGAATAAGCTAGCTGTTTTTACTGGTGTTCGTTGAGTCCAGTGCACTTGAAGTAATACCACTTCTGACATTGGCGGCACTACATGCCGTTTTGTACGGACACTTTACACTCATACCGGCCGCAGACGCCTGTTGTTACAGACAGTGTCTACTGAGTTCCAGCACTTCTAGATCCAACACTGGTAATTTTCGACATGGACGAGTAATATGCATACATTAATGTATGATAATATTATCATGGCAGACATTATTATTCTTAAAATCGGCCGACTTTCACAAGTAAAAAAACTAAACTACGTGTGAAAAACGGATTTATTCACTGAATTCCGTCCACTTGTGTATCCTGCTGGACGGTCATAAATTACATATATGGGGGCCACAGAATGGCCAGGCGTATCGATAACATAAACTTATTTTGAAAATGTGCCTTGAATGGCCTCCATAATGTGGTTATACATGCCTTGAGGACAAAAGTATTGGCACTCGACCGTTATAGTTCATCTTCTGTTTTCCAGATATCTTTATTTATTTTCTTTTTGCCGTGATCCTTTTTCTCGCTTGGAGGCATTCATTTAACCTTGAACTGGTTACCGTGACAAAATACGAGAATTGCTGAGCACCAAATATTTTCTTCTCGTTTCTAATTACAGTATCCGCCTTAAAATCAACTCTCACACGAAAGATTTCATCTTCGCATGCTGCTCGAAAGCCTCTTTAGTCTCTGAAACTTTGCGTCCAAATTCTTGTTGTAGTTACCGTTCATAATTATATTTTGCAACTCACTTTCGTTTAGTTTTGTACATACCTTTTAGTTAACTTCAACTTTACACTTGTTTGAAAGTATCACTATCATTTTTTAATTTGATCGCCATCAACAACTAGCGGAGTCACAGTGCAGCGCCGCCATCTTCCTCATCTGCGTGGATGTTTGCGCTGCTGAAGTAATGGCAGGATGCAATATTTTCACGTCGCGTATTTGTTTATCTATTCACAAAGAGCGTTCGTCAGTCCCTAATCGCGTTTGGAATTATTTACCGGTCGTGACCCGAACCAACCCTCTGGTGTTGTCCTTCTGTCAAATGGTGTCCTACCCAATTCAGCGGATTTTGACTTGTCAGTATGTCATCCCACTATTTTGATACGTTTTCCTTTTAACTGCACGCATAAATTTCGTACGCATCCGATACCACCACATTTCGGTCGTTCTTATCACTCGCTTAAGTAGAGCAATGCATTCTCTGTCGCCACCGACATTCAGTTTCCCAATGTGTTGTAATAGACTTCATCTTTTCGAGGTAGACGTCTTGACCTGTTTTAATTCACACCGCTTTTGTGCGTATTTTTGAATTAATTTATGTATATTTCCGTCCGGTCAGGCACAACATAATTCATTAGCCAAACCTTCATTAAGTTGCGTTCTGTAACACTTTGATTAGTGCAGCCTTCACGCCGTTGGTGGCACTTCGGATACCAATCACAAAACGGAATGAACTTCTCCAATTATGCCGGAAAAATTCTCTGCACGTACCAGGCGGCGGTGTTTCCCTAATGTAGGGGTTGTTTCCAACACCGGGAGAAGTGCTTCCGAAAAACCCAAAACTTTTGCGTCTCAAAATCCTCGCCTCTCATTGTTGCAGCAAAGGCGCAGGAATTAAAGGAATATTTACCCTTGACCTCTAGTCCGGAAGATCCTGAAAGATGAAGAAACAGTAGAAGACAAGTGTTGTAACTGCCTGTTTTGAGTGGCTGATGACTGTTAAGTGTTTTATTGTAAGCTGGTAACCATGCCCTCAATAGTTATCCACTTCATTCTTGTCGATCCTTATTACATTGGAAATCCTGTTTTTTGACGACCTTCCTTGCAGGGAGTGATATTGTACCATGCAGGCCAGCCGACTCTACTTTGAATGCCCGTGACATCGCGGACCAACCTTCGGGCAACGTGGACGCACCAGGAGACAGCGTTCTTCCGAAGTAGGTGTTCGAACAACAGTCCTGAAAAGAGGAACAATACAAGCAAGTATGAGCCGAAGGCCCAGTAAGCCATACACACGACTTACACAAACGTAAGCTAAAACGGCACCGACAACACAACTGTAATAGGCAAGCCGAGCGTTCTGGCTTCGTGTACCCGATACACTCGAAAACCTACTTTGTGCAGCGTGGAGACACAGGGGGACAGCGTTCCTCAGAAGTACGGGGTTCCAACGATAGTCCTGTAAAAGGAGATTACAGAAACAAACATGAGCCAAAGGCCAAGTAAGACATGCACATGACTAACACAAACGAAATCCAAAATGGCATCAACAGCACGCTGTGTCACACAACTCAAATTCAATTCGTGCGCGCTCGCTGGTTTCGGTTGCGCGTTACAACATAACCACTCGAATTACGCGCGCGTCAATTCTTTTCTTAGAAGAACGTTAGCCTTGAAGTATCACTGAATCTTGATATCCTTTTTTGGGAAGACTTGTTCTCGCCTTGTTTTTCCATTCTTACTTCTCACATTTGCACCTCTGTTCATGTGTACTGCATTTCTATCTCTGCTTGATCGCTCCGTTATTAGGTTGTACTTACGTGAGCCGTTAAGCTCAGGGCTTTTATATATCTGGTGGATACAATATCAAGGTTTACTGTTCTTTTTTTGGTTTAGTATAATTTTCCTGTACCTCAGCACCTCATTAACAAAAAACTCACTGTTACGACCGTCTTCGTTCTTCGATCTAAATCGGTTGCTGAGAGGGGCGAGATATACAAACGCTGGTTGCACCGCAGACGCGATTTTCTAGATCGAGTTCATCGATGGACATCGCAAGTAGACTAAGCGTAGCTCGAACAGACACTAAATGTCCGGGATTACCAAGTCGATTCCACGGGGTCATATTTTCTATCAGATTCTGTGAAGTAAGCTATCCTGTATTGGTGTTAATTTCTACTACACACTAGATATCCGCTTGGTTCAGGCAAGATAAATGATGTTGTCCTCAAAAGACCATGTGTAGAAAAAATGCCAATAGTCATTGATGCACTCTGTTTGAATTCCTCCGCGCAGCGTCAGTTACAATCATTCTCACATCGTCTACTTCTGTTCCCAGTAGCCGACTATACTCTGAAGATTCTGCTGAGCTTATGTGCACCTTCTTATGCTGTATAGCCTAGCACATTAACGCGCTCAATCGGAACCTGTCCAAAATCGATACGCGTCAGACCCCCGAAGATTTCTGTCTGCGGGGAAGCAGAAACAACAATCATTCATGGTTGGCATTCACAGCATATTCTTCGCTGATTTCAAGATTTTCGGGCTGGTTGACAGTACTGCGTCCGTGTATCGGATGGATTCCAACTTTGTCAGATAATTATTTTCAGATGTTTCCGATGTGGTTTTGTACCTGGTCCATTCGTTTTAACCCTTTCATAATATCTCGACCAAAAGAAACACACCCGTGCACATTGTTTTGCTGATTCCGAGAACACCTTGTAACCTGGTTGCTTCTGTTGGGCGTGCTACACAGTTTATTAACCATTTCTGCTCTTCCTGATTTGATAAAGTTGATTGTGAGGTAACAATAAACATTCCTGTTATATAACGCCACTAATAGCTAGTGAAATTTCAAAGTTAATCGGTCAAAAAGTTACAGTAATATTGTTCTGATGAATACCATCAAAAATGAGAACACAGGATTACTTGTTAGTAGCTAACTGTGAGCGTATATCCACATAACCGTTGGGAAGTAGGTTAGAAATCCACGTGTGTTTTCAGAAAGAGGCGGAGTCATTAAATCCACTTTGGGAAGGACAGCATTCAAATTAACTACTCGGAGATTGTATTTTTCATCAGCCACAACTTTAATTTGTAGAGTTACCGATGAGGTATTATTATTAATCCTGGTGTGACTGGTAGGTGGAGCAAATGGATGTTTGCAAACTGATCTGTGACTGCAATGCTGGTAGTTTGTTCAAGAAAATAGCGATATCTTATGTACACTAGGAGACCGAGGTTGACGTGGATGTCTATGACCAAACTTGCGAATTGTATCTCAGCACTAGGAATATGAACTCGCAGATGTGTCTCAACCTAAAGGACACCATGACGAGCACTTAGCATGAACGTACATGAAAGAACTCTCGGCAGCTTCAAAAGGGGTCAAGATTGTGGCTTTTGACTTTGTTATAGGCCGGAGAGGACATAGATTCAACTCCTGCGCCAACAAATCACCCATGACCACTTCCTTCATGAAGTATGAAAGAGAAACGACATCAATTCTGGAAACCAGCTTAGTTTGTTACAGGAATTGACTGGCATTGTCGTTTCTTGAGTAGATCGGCGTTGGAGAGAAGGTGAACGGAAGGGCACGAAGTCTTTCGCCTGCTATAATTTTTGAAAAGCAAAAGCACACTGCGATCAGTTTGTTAAGTTTAGAGTTTATAGGTTATTCAAGAATCGGCCGCGTGAACAAAGAGGAACAATCGGGTGTGAATGAGAATGAAATAAGCACATTGCCTATTGATCCAGCTGAAATTGAATTTGCACAATTTTCTGTTTCTGTTCACGGGTACATGGTCTAAATTGTGTTGCATCAGTGGAACTGGACGTCAATGGCGTTAATCCGGTACTACCTAGGCAACATCACTTCGACGAACTTATCAGCTGATGAAGCTAGACTCTCCAAACTCCGGTCGAAGACAAGCAGGAGAGCGAATTGTTTAAGACGCTGACCAGGCAACCGCTTCACTAAACATTCGTGTGTGAGTTTATCACCTAGCAAAATTCGCACATGGCTCAGCACTTCGTTGATAAGTCACCGTTGTCTTTTGTGTTCGTTTTAGAAACTCCCATAGAGGAATTCTGTCAGGAGTGACAACAGTGTTCCCAACGCCGTGCAGTTTCTGGTTGACCTTCACATGTCACGTAGTCAAACGGTGTTCTGTTTCGTGATACGGCGTTTGGTGCGGAAAACGGATCCATTAGATCCATGAAGTGGGGAGTTCTGAATGACACTGGTGACACGCATAGACCTTTGACCGTTCTAACTCCAGCTACATTGTGACCATTATTGGGTGAGGGAAAGAAACGGATAGTTATACTCAACGAACGTTGGAGTTTCAAGCCAGAGGTTCCCAAATTGAATTCAGGGCGCACATGTAGAAAGAACAACTGATCAACCAATTTTGTGATGGACACTTCACACGCGATAGCTTAGACAACTACTATCAAGAAAGGGCATCTCAGTGAAAATCAATTAACAGGCTAAATCAATATTTTGGATCATTATTGTTAGGTATTGCTGTAAAATCGCAATGCGGTAACGATCGGCGAGTCAGTGCTATGTCATGTTCACTTGATCTTTGTTTTCACTTCCTGTCCGGGTCCAAATGTACCGCACATACTTGGGCTTTTGTCGCATCGAATCGAATCCAGCTTGAAGCCATGGTTCGGTGCGTTTTCACTTATTTGGGTGCGTTCTGATTTGGGAAGACGTTTCGGGGCAAGTGAATTTGTGAGCGCACATATGAAATCTGGTTCGGAAAACACCACTTGAATAAGATGCGCCCAATATGAAGGCGCGATGAAGACGACATAATAGCCTGCGAGTCTCAGAGCAGTGAGTTTAACTGCACAGTTAGTCCGGCCTCTTATGAAAAGAACTCACACCTCTAATCGCAAAAGTGGGGTGAATGTCGGTGTGGTGATAGGTAAGAGCCTAACATTGCACCTCCTATCTTAGTTTACAACTCGGTGTCTACTCCCAAACGCCGGACTTGGATCCGTTCGACTATCAACAATCTTCAGCAACACCCATGGTTTCTGTACTGCACAAGCCTTCCCATTCACGACGTAAATTTCCGTAACGGCTGACTTGTACTGAATATGGTGAGTGGATGCTTGTCCCTTGTTTGCCTTAAGATCGTGAGCACCATCAAAAGAGCATCGGTCTGGTCGGACCCAAAATAGCTTGTACTGCCATTCCGCTTTTTTCAGCGGAGTTGATACGACCCACGTGAAGGTTATATCCAGGCCAGTTTTACTCTCTTGTTTATTTAAACGAAAGTTCCACCAGTAAACGATATCAGGATTTAGTAATACATCAAGAACATCGTTCATGAGGGAAACGATCAGTCGCGCGCGCAGTTTGAATGGTTATGTCGTAATAACTTGCAGTGTGTCACCGCCTAGTTCTACCACATATTTCCCTTCTTTCAGACACTCAAACATGCGGACTGGTTACGTCTGTGCACGGGGCTGAAGAAGATAGCCTACCAGAGCCCACGGATCAGCGGCCAGTAAATGTGAGACCACTCCCTATTGGTGGTTTATTTCCTGACCATGAGACCCCCATATATACGAAAAAGGAAAACATGCGAACTGAAGCTCCCTCGACACCTGTGTTTTGCCAATGCACGTTTCCCGTTGATTTGCGGCTCTCCTCATTGGTGAGGTAAACTTCTTAGGCCTTGGGTTGCGAACGTTTGACATCGTGTGTAGTGTCGCGTGTAGCATTACAGTTCTGGAACTTACTGTGGGACAGAAATTTCCGAATGATGCTGAGCTCGTCGGCCGCTGATGTGATGCCGAAGCTTGTTTGGAAAGCTGAGAGAGTGTGCATTTCAGATGCTGGGAGTGAAATCCGCGTGCGGCAGGAGCGTGGACCTCCATCATCAGATAAATAAGTTGAGGAAGAGGAGTACCATATTTGGGAGGCTCGGTTGGGCCTCTGTATGCGGTATTTCACCCCAGGTAGGCGGTTGAGTGTAGCGGTGGCTTTGGTTTCTTGTTGGACGTGCGAGGAGATTGTTGATTAACATCACAGAGGAACTTGAAGGCCTACTCCATTTTCTACCATGAAGGATTGCACGTTTCAGCCCTGCAGTCGGGTATCGGGAGGAACTTTATGAACGACGCCAGCTCAAGGTGGACAGAGAAATGCAGCGGCTGGGGACACCCTAGCGACTGGCGCTCGTGGAAGAGACGTAAGAATAATGGAAAGGCTGTACTTTAAAGAGATCTTTGGAGGTAATTCTGCAACTGCCGTGTGAAGGCAAATTTCCACTCCACTCCCCCCAAGACATGGCTAAGACTGATGTGTTGGCCGAGTTGTTTAACCAAGCGGAAAATATCGAGTCTGGAGACAACCATCTCACATTCATGACTCGGATCACCCCTGGCAGTCACGTGCAGGGTGTGGTGGCCTACAGTAGCGCTCGCACAAATGGCGAACATCGTATGCAAGGCCAGCCAAAAGCCGGCATACGGTTCTACACAATCATTGTCTAACTGGGAGGGTACAGGTCCTATGGCGGTTTATTCAGCGTAAACGTCTTAGATAAACTTTCTCACATGACTTGGTACCCGGAAACGCTGCATTAAGGGTAGTGTGTAACGCATTTTTCACCCGATCAGACTTTTCGGTTTTCGTTCATGCAATTCGTGTGCGTGGTTTATTGGGTCATTGGCCCATGCTCGTTGGTTTCAATTCCTTTTACAGAACTGTCGCTGCAACCCCTACTTTCGAAGAGCACAGTTTCTTGGAGTCTTTATGTTGTGACAGAGTAGGACCGTGAGTGTAGCAAGCATTCAGAGTAAGAACAGTGGGCTCCCAAGTGACGGCTGTGGTTTTCAACCATTTACTTACGACAGTTGTTGCGTGATCGTATACGAATGCAGTAATAATATATAAATTAACGGAAAACTAATAATCCGCCATAAACTTTGCTCATTTATTACAGTAGTACTCAGCATAGCCGTTCTTTTCAGGACGAAATATCCTATGGTTTCGAAGGTGATTTTTAATAGTCGCAGATTCCACACTTCCTCAGCTTAACAGCAGTGTCTGCAGGAGTACTTGGAAGATGTTTGAGTTATTTACTTTTTTGGGATTAGCCGCAAGTCGAAAGCAGCTCTGAATTTTGATCGGGTAAAGTGGCATGATTCCCTGAGAACTGTTTAAATTTATTACGGCTGCACGATGGGTTAGGAGTGTAACATCGTAAATAGAGGTGTGATACGTGTTTGGTAGGTTGGTTGTCAGTTTTGGCAATTCAGTTCTCACGAAACTTAATGCAGACAACGATTCTATACGGTCCGAATAAATACAGGTCTCGTTGAGGGCTCTTCCGCATTAGAGCACAAACAGCGCTCTAATAATCTGGCACTAGCTCCATCCTACAAATCTCACGTTGGCCGTCAGTGAAGTGAACAGCTCCAGGAGTCTGCTCGAGTATAAGATACAGACTGTCAAAATTAACCGGTATGTAACTAACGTTCACGGGAAGTTTATCACAACCACTGACATTTGTAACATTTAGCGCAAACTGAAGGCTGCAATATCAAGTGAGTTTGCCATGTAACTTTTGTCACTGGGCACCGGAAAACCCGTGGAAGGGCTTTTGTACATTGCCGTGGAAGGTGCCTTGCCTACCCTCAAAGATGAAGGCAACAGATGCACGCACATACGTTTTGCTCATTAGATACAAGCAGCCACAGTAACCTCATGTGGTTATTGTGGCTGCCGCACAAGGGGCAAACAGGTGCAAGTGTGTCGCGAAACACTCCCTACTACCTCTTAAAGTTTAAAGCATGTCAGTTTCTAGTTCACTGCTAGCGTAAATATGTATAGACTACACGAAATCTCAATACGTTCCACGTTGATCAATGCGAGAGTCTATTTAGGATTGCCTACGTTTTTGACACAAGCACAAAACTAAATTATCCTGAACATGTACCGTAAAAACCTTCCCAGTGGTCATGAAAAGCGGACGTAATTCGTCTCAAGGTCCACTCAATTCATCTCTGTATCTCACACCAGCCAGATGCGAGGCGTATTTTCTTCCGAGGCTCTCAAACTCCCTTCCCAATAAATCTCTAATTTGTGCTGGTAGGGTAACAGATGGCATAGAGCATGGTCGACCGGTAATTCACGGGTACTTTCGTACCGAGGAGTGTGCCTCACCACGTAGGCTGCTTGAATTTTTTTAAGAAATGACGGGTGAAGGTGTTCGTGGTGGGCGAAGTGGCAGTGCAAATGAGGGCAACCCGTGTGGTGTTTATTTGCGATATCAGGTTATGTTACCTCCCTCCACGTGACACCATCCCAACACATGTGAATGAATAACATTTGTTTTTGGTATCCGTCAAAAGACGAATTCTTTTTGCAGTCGTTGTCTGTTTAACTAAATGTCCACGATGAACAATTAAGACAAGATAAATGGGCGGAACTGTTCTAAGTGTTTAGGAAAACGGTGCTACATGACTTCGTTTGTAAGACAGGACAAGTGAATTGAGGAGGTGTAAGTACTCAGGCATAGTGTACTGTTCAACTTCATCATTAAATTAAGACAAATGGATGCAGCGGTTATGATTCTGACCACTTAAGCACTCAGATGCCTAAGTAAACAGGGCTTTTCCATGTCGCTCGTTTTGTTGGCCACTTTGTCAGCATCTAAGCGCATGTCACGTTTAAATGGTTTTGGTATTGGTCATTTTATCAAGCTTCATTAACTAGACAATTCACATGAGACCTTTCTCGTTCAATACATACCCACAGGCTAAACAGGCAACACTATATTCCTATGATTAGCTTTCGACAGTCTTGCGGGTATCCTAGGCTCAATAGGGCCTTCGATAAACACTCCATAGGTGGTAACACTGAAACCGCTTCGATTTTCACATCAAATTTGCTGCAAATTATGCGAACTTCTTAGCAATTAATGGCCAGTCACGCCATATACAACTGGGAAAACACTACCGGCAGACCTAATTTTGGTATATAACACTTCGGTAAAAAACTATTACTCTAGTATCTCACATGTGCAGCTTTATGAATAGCTCATTCTCAGTGATCCAGCACGGGTTTTACCGTCAGAAGAAAAATTAATTTCTTGTGGCAACCCCCTATCAGTGGACCGAAGCAGGTATTCAGAACAATAGGATGAACGTCATATACCCCGACTTTACCAAAGCATTCAAATGCATGAACCGTGCTATTTTAGTTGATAAGCTCCCGCACTATGACGTACCAGGCAATCTTCCTCAATGGCTTGAGTCGTAACTTGCTGACAATTTATACCTGGTGTGCGTTAATGATGTATTTTCTACCTGCAAGCCTAACCTCAGTGGAGTACTCCAAGGTCCGATTCTTGGCCCGCCGATATCCTTGATATCTATCAAATATCTTCCCAGTTCGACCATCCACTCGCTAATAATGCTCGCTGGCGACGTCAACATATTGCAAGCCACCAACGCTACCAATGATGCGCTTATTGTGAATAAGGATCTTGGCATTCATTCAGTTGGCCATGAGTGAACCGTCTGGAGTTTAAAGCTGGCAAGCGTGAAGTTATGCACATTCGCAGCTCTCTCAGCGCCGCGTTTTACCATAAAGATTTTCCTCTCCGGGCGGTTCCTATCAAGAAGGACCTGGAAACCACTGGTTCGCACGCCTACTTGAAATCTGCAAACGCCGAAACAAATACAGAGTCTATCAGCACCCTGACCTTATTGAAACGCCTCTTCGACCGGCTCACATCCAGTTTTTTCAGCTTTTCACAACAGCTTCGTTCGATTACTTCTGGAAGACAGGGCGAGTACTGCCGGAAACTGCGCAACGGCAGACCACTAAGGCTGTCCGGGGTCTGAAAACTAGGCCATATGAGGGAGTGCTAAAATCTCTGAACATTTGCTCCTTAGAGGAACTTTGACTCAGAGGTGGCTTGGTATTACCCCTCTGCCGATGAAGTCCTCTAATCATGCTTGCCGGTTGACACCAGACAGGAAAAACGGAATTACAGCAAGGGGCCACCTCTCAAAGCCTGAGGTCCAACATTGCAGATTAGGATGAGAGCGGCTTTTCAGATTGCGCGTTTACAATGCTTGGAATGTACCACGAGACTGCGTTGTTTCTGCTGAATCTGTAGCGATTTTCCTGGCTCTCCCCGAATTACATCTGTTGCATTAATTCTGAGGCATCACCGGTTCCCCCGGTTAAGCCCACCGCAGCGAACCTTGAGGTTTCACGCGTTGAGGTAAGTATTTCTCAAAAGCTTCTGCTTCCTACTCCCTTCCACAACACACTGAACCGGTAAACCATCGGGTAATTACACTGAAATGTTGAGAAAGTGATATTATTCCACTTCCACGGGTTAGATTTCTACCACATCGAGCCACTATTTTCGAGCACTAACCCAATATCACAATTTTCCTTAATTTTTCCTGTTTCCATGCTATTGAATTTACGGATAGTTCTTCCTGACATCCTTGGAGCATTAAACCAAGAGCATCCAGTAAGGAAGTTGAAAGGTTTCTAGAACTGGAAAACGTTACACAATTGTAATAATTTCGGTAACTCGGAAACCACGATTTTCTCAAATATTGCACAGATACTTTGGATCTACCGAACGAAAGGGTGGTATAAACATCCCTGGGACAGCAACTTCCGGCGATTACCTGTTAAGTTTTGGAGGCTGCAACAGATTCTGTATTTCATTTTCGAACACACTCCAAGGGCAGTCCAAGTGTTTGGAAGTCACATGGTGTTTTCAAGAAAAGCAGTTGGGAATTTCAGCGTTGATGTTCCATGTTCAAATTTGATGTTTTGCGTTCCCACTTAATCAGTTAAACCGCCCCAAATCCGGACCAACCAGAACGTCACGTCACTTGTTAAATTCATTTGTCCGGAAAGGGGTGGGTGTTATGGAAATAGAGAAGCGAGAAAACTTGCAACGGACATTACCAGAGTGCCTGAAGAAACAATTTAACTTAAGTTGTTTTCAACTACAACTAAACGTGCCAGAGGTTGGAACGTATACACAAAACATAAATCTGTTACTCGTATGGTACTCCAAAAACGAAGTAATGAAGAGGGTCTCTGCATTAGGGGAATGATATGTGGCCAGTGATGAGTGTATGTGTGGGCCAATGGAGTTGCCCGTGACTGAATTTAAGTGTGAATAAAGCACCTGAGCGAACTTATCAAACCTTCCGGCACATAATAGATCAGCTTCAAAGTGTGTGGTGAGGATGGTAGTAAAACAGGGTGCACTACTTTGCCCTACATGTGCACAGTGGAGTAAGCTACAAAATTCACTATTGCACCATGCGCATTTAGAAGTATTGTTGTGAATCCAGAAGGCGGATGACACGGAAGTTGTTTTAT
>QNGE01002148.1:7216-108796 GCA_008508345.1 Paragonimus westermani
AGGTGATTTCGATTACAACACTCCTGAGGAAGGCCACCCGAGGTGGTTGAAACGTAGAGTATTACAACTTGCTCGAAACGTTGTGTTATTCCCAATCTATATATCAATAGATTGCAATATGTTCATGCCATTCACATAGGTCTACAGCTCTACACTCGCTCACTAAGGTCTTATGAGACCTTCGAGTATCTGGGCTTAATCTGGTGGAGTTTTGAGTGCTGTCATGCGTGGCCTGTCATAACACTAATATTTGTTCAGCCACACTTCTGTTATTCAGTGACACGGTCTTGAAGGTTGCTGTGTTTATGGTCAGTCTTCCAAAGGAGTCGTTGTAAAGGTTTATTGGAGACGCTGACAAGATTCAACTTTTTGTGATGCTCAACAAGGAGAGGTTTGCCATACACATTCCACGGTGATAACCATTTTTGACCCTTTCTAATTGGGGTAGAATATAATGAACGATTGTGAGTTGACCACGCCTGGTCTAGTCATAATCGTTTTGGGTGATCATACATCCATCAGTAGCCCTTTGAGGAATAGTTGCTATAACTGAAGGTGAATCGTATCTTTCTCTCCATCAGATATTAGTGACTTCACTTTTTTGTCTCGAGTGGCGATCTGGCAGTTACACGTCTCGCGTTGGAAACCTGGCGAGACACGAGCGCTATTTTATTAAAGTTTCGTGGATTAAACTCAACGAATAGGGTAAGCAATCTATCAGATTTCGCACTAGGCTCTGATAGCAGAGGTTTCTGAGCCATCGATTTCACTTTTGTTTTGGGAGTCTTTCACGCGTTATTTTTGTTCAGCCTAATTATGATAGCATTTTTATCCAAAAATACCGATTTTCTTGGTTCAGCAACTAACTACAATTTTCCCACACGCGAATATCGAACTGATTCCTTAATATCTCCGAAAAACTTTGCACATAGATACCCAATGTCATTATGCTGTCCAACGTGCCAACGGTAGACGAAACCGAAATTCAAAAGGAGCTTCAATGCATATTTTCGTAAGTTCTTCCAGTGATCCGGGTGTTTCTCTTCAGATCACATGTTATAAGCTATTATAAAGCATACTCAAGTAGTATGAAATGATAAACCCATTCACTCCTTTAATGAATCGCATACCAGAAACACTTAACTATGACGGAAGTCAGTATTCGTGGCGTCCACTTCGTTCCTCTTACGTGGCTCTCCCCTCGAACTTGCATTTTTCGTTTCACATTGCACATGACCTCCTAGTACATCCTTTGTTCGCATGGGGTTGGTGGCTAATCCTCTTATGTTTGAAGGCCAGCACTGCGAGTTGGCTGAAACTTCTCTTTGTCAGTGGGCCTTTGCGACACATTGAAACGGGCAGGAATCTAAGATGTAGCTTTGGTTATATTGTTTTCCAACAAAAAATTAATTCTTCTTAGGGTGAAATTGTGCTGGTCATGTTCGTCTTTTTGCTCAACTAGGTACGGTGACAGAGACGACGTTTGTCTGGAAATCGATCAGTCAAAGAATGACACGCCTTCACCAGATGACGCACAGGCGCTAGACGCTGAGTTATGAATATTCATGTCTAAAGGTGAAATGTATCGAGAACGAGATTCTTACAGTTTCCCTGACTTAATATAATAGACTAACTGACCCTAATCGTCTATTCTGCTCATCAGTGCATAGTGTTCATATATAATCTGTGCGAATATGTCACCTTATCCAGTTTTCGTATCAGAGTTTTCACGCAGAGAGATTATGACAAAGCGTAAACGCACTGAGAGACACATAGGGTCAGAATAAGTGTACACGTACAGCTAATCACTCATCGTCAGTTCTCCAGTTCCGCAAAATACTGAGCTTCTGCTCGAGATGGACGCATAATGCACAAAAATAATGTGATGCGTTTCAATATGGTCTCCCTCTGTGTTGACTTCGTTGCTGTTTTAGATCATTTGGTGGAGCCAAACTTTATTGGTTGACGAGTCCCGTAAGAAGCAATTTCGTGGCGAGACCATATTTATCCGGTCCTTTGTAGCTCACACAGCAGATGAGCACCACAAAGAGGCCGCCTTCCTAATATGACCGCAGATCACAGATCTGATAAAACTTAGTTCCGATTTCCTCCATAAAGATTGTTTTGTTTACCACCACAATTCGGAGACCACGCTGCAAGGAGCAAGTGGCCTGATCATTCTGCAGGCTGAATGAATCATCCCAAGCTCTTAGTGTAATTAGTGTTACATGGGTTGTCACTTTTGTAGTCATCCTCCAAACGGTGGTAGCATGTGGACATTACAGTGTTCATTCCGTAGATTTAAGTGTAGTCTAGAGGTGTCCTGAATGCGATATACGTTTCTTGTCAGGCAGTTGTTCAATGGAAAACAAGGGACAAATATGGATGCTTCCACGAACTAGTGTATTGCTATATTTGCTCTCAAAAAAAGCATGGGCTTTGTAGAAGCAATGTATAACCTTCACCGCCGGCTACGTTAGATTCTGAGAGAATGGTGCACTACGGAATGTTGTGAAAGGACACATTTTTGGTCAAAAAAAATTGCACCGTATTTACATCCTGTACTACGCTCATCCATATTCTGGGTTGTTTACTCAAATAATGGAGGACACCTCCCATCAGCACACGCTTCTGTTTCTTCCTTTCAGTCTTCCTAGAATGAGTACTATGTATAAGATATTCGCAAGTTTTCCTGATATGACCGGAATGATTTCCTCGGTACATAACTAGCATTATTCGCATTTAGTGGGTTCTATCCAGCGACCTTCTGTGAATGATGTAAAGTTTAGAGTTTAGCTGCATTGGTGTCTTGAGTTACGTGCTGGAAAATTGATTGATTCACCTTATATTTGACACACATTATATCTTTAGATAGGTTTTATAAGAACAGTCTGTTCAAGCATACTTACCTAACCATGAGAGGGATGGCAGATTTGGAAATGTTTTCGAGGATGGTTTGCTGCATACGTGCATACTGACCTCGCTTCTTGAAATTCAGAGACTTCAATAAGTGATAAACCTATGAGATCCGACGTAAATTTCCGGAAACTAAACCACGTCGGATGAAGGTAGCTAGTCTCACGGAATTATTACTGATATCGCCTTTCTGAGGAGAAGTATAAAATCAACGGACAGTTAACGTCTAGACAGGTGTTTACTCTTCAAGATTTTGTGTGCAAGCTGCCCAGTCGTGTTATGAGAACAAATAGCTCAGTCGTGCACCAGGCTCGTTTAGTCTCGTGAGGTTGACAAGTGCTGGTGATATCGCGATGGACTGCACTGTTGGAAACTACACTAACTTTTTTGGCATGCATACGGAGTACCATGTTTGTAACCGCTTTGCTGATGATTTGACCATGAGTAGTTTCCTTGCCAGCAAAATTATCACAAAGCACAACAGATACATGCTTTTACCTGGCCGGTTAGGAATACCAGAATTAGTTGCGTCGACACAGTTTTGCCCATATGAAGTCATGTACCAGTAAAATTAACCGCACGGGCAAATGAAACTGAGATAAACAAGTGTGTTTGTCCTTTCTACATTATATCGGAAGTCACACGTGTAGTTGGTGGGAAAAACTAAACCTCATGCTATACAGCTGTCCACCAATTTGTGACAGTCCTTCTGACATACTGTGTTCAACCATTCTTACTCATCAAGGCCCCCTTGAAAACTGGCCAGAATGAATCACTCCTGCAATTCAGGGGACTGACAAGGATACCAACAATAAAGTTTTTTAAACAGGGTCAGCATTATATAAGCTGAGCATCGCTTGCAACTGATCGCAACCGTCATATTCGTGTAGATATTCCAGTCAGCCTCTTTCGAAAAGAAGCACTAGACTCGCATTTCGCTCTTGTTTAAGTTCGCCCGTAGCACATGTCCCTACCACGACGGCGAACAGAACTCCGGTTACGCTTTCTTGAGACAACCGTGTTGACCACTATGCAACTAACCTCATATTGGGCACGACTAAATCATCTTTTTCGAACGCCCGGTTACGTTTGCATGTGAGCAGTGTTCTGATTACTCGATCGCCTCAATAGGTGGCATGATAACTGTTCCGTTAACTCCGGTCTATTATCCCACGAGTAAGACTTCTTTCCAAGTTGGATTCACATAAATGATTGGCTTGTTGAGCAATATTTTTTATTACTGATGAGTAGTATGGGATCCGTCAAGTTAAACATCGTTCATATACGAATGTGGCAGACCGTTTACATATGAGAATTCGGTCGTGCCTAATGTGAGATCAGTTGTGCAATGGCCAACACGGTTGCTTCATGAAGGAATCGCCGAAGTTCTAGTCCCTACCGTGGCAAGGATGTGCGCTGCTGACGGGCTCAAACAATAGTGAAACTGTAGTCTAATGCTTCTACCTGAAAGAAGCTGACTGGAATGTTTACGATAACGTGTCAGCTGCAAGCTACGTTATATATATATATATACGTGTATAACCAAAATTCCCTACTGCTCTTCAAGATCAATGCATACAGAATGGTGATTTACGAGAGGTGTTGTTCACCATCTGAACAGAGACGATGGTTGTAATTAGGCACCTTCTGCACTGCATTGTGTGTCTTACGTCAGATTCTGAGTTAATTCACATCATTCACTTTTCCGATATGACGTTTACAGCATTATTATTTAAGTGTTTGAATAATCACTAGAAACACTGCATTTGCATTGGTGGTAGGTTACACGAGACATTTTCTTTTATAGTATATTTCGCATCGATAGCGAATTGGATGTAGTTTTTGTGCCCGCTGTTTTATATCAAGGAACTACACAGTACTAAACTTTGCACATAATGAATTTCTTATGCTCGGAAATGTACAAATTGGTAAACATGATCTGGACTTGGGAGGGTAGTGTGATTTTCGACTGTTCTGTTGTTAGATGTACAACGTGAGTTGATGGTCTGGCGGTTTACAAGAAGTTTACTGTCCCCGTTTCCGCCCAGTACCTAGAAAATATGTCTCTTCTGTTAATCCGTAATCCCACAAGTAAGCGTCAAAGTGTTGGCCTGTTCAGAACAATTATATTTAGTTAATTGATTGATGTGTTCCAGTACAACGTTTAGCTCATTCTAATCACCCGCCGACATGCTCTCATTTTCCAACACGGAGGTGGAGGTTGACTTCATGTGATCCACCGCATAAGACACCAGACAAACGCATGGGAATCTGCTGTGGACGTAAAATCATCCAACACTGTAGCCACGATAGCATAAAAACGCTTCGCACGCACAAGGAGTTTATGTGGTGTACGTCAAGGTATTGGATTGGACGAACGCATCTATAAGAATTGAATCAATGATGCGGCCAATCATTGTCGACACCGCGAGCAAACTGGAATGTCAGCGCAGTGACCAGTCCGGATGACGGGCTGATGTATCATCAGATTTTGTTATAAAGAGCATCTGAGTGAAACAAGTTTTTTAAGTGCACCATGGGTTAAAACAAACGAGCTACAAGCAAGGCTGAGCTGACCAGCAGAAAAACCAAGGCATCGATCCAAACTGTAATTGTACGTTTACCGATGCATCTCGTTTATAAACTAACCAGTAGAAACTCAATGAAATTGAAATTCGCTCGGCGCCACAAGTTCCCCATTTAATTGCGTTTCATAATTTAATGACTTCTCGGCAATACCTGCAGATCGTACCTAAAAAGAGGGAGACTTTCTGAACATCCAAAGGTTTAAGGAAATGCATCATAAACGATTGCACCATATCATGTTTGCTTTATACATTTCACTATGGAGGAGGCTGGAAGTCACCTGTCAACATCTTTGCAACTTCTTTATGCTTTCTTCTGTTCTCGATATTTTGCTTGTTTGTCCTCAGTAGTTACATCACATTACATATACATGAGTGTTTGTCTCAGCAGTCACTTGCTGACGGACACCGACGGGTCTTTTGTGTTTGTCCAGACAAAGCATTTCTAACCACACTGTACGAGTTGCTGTCGCCCATGTCTATTTGGTCTTATCATTTTCATGGGTCTATGCACTCACAGTAAACCAATTGGATTTGTTCAATATGTTGAATTTTACCTAACCCGCCACATGATCTAACATTTCCGGGCCGTGCCCCCAGAGTAGACAGAGCATTTCACCGGGCATTTCGGTTTACGGTGGCCTATTTGTCTCATTAATTCATGCGTAATTGCAGTCACAAACGACGCTTCGTTCACGAAGTTGTTTAGTTTCGGACGTCCGCTTCACCCTGTGTGAAAATGCGCAATAAACGTAAGCACTATTTTGACCGACTAAAGGTGTTCGCGCATTCGCTCAGTGGTTCACCACTAACTTTCTGTTAGTACTTCCCACACTATACATATACATATATATATGTATATAAATATGTATATATATATGTATATATATGTATATATATATGTATATATATAGTCACGTTTTCAGTTGCCGATCTCAGTTGCCTGTTTTTCTGACTGACACTTGCTCGTAGTTTTAACGCTGGATTCGTTTCTATCGATTTGTTGCTTATGTTGGTGCTTTACATTATACGGTAAGTGTCTAGGGAGTTTGGTTTCACAAGTGAACGTATAAAATGCTAAAACTTTCTACATTCTAGGGACTCTGAAGGTTGTTCTTATAAGTTTTGAAAAACCACGATTACTTATTGTGTTTATTTGAGTATGCGAGAACAGCAAATTGTGCACTGAACGAAGCGTAGCTTCTGCGTGCTAGTACAAAACTAACTATTAGGATGAATTTTGAAAGTCGATTGTGTAGAGCTTTCAAAGTTCTTCGTTATACGGTCTTTCGAAATGGTCATTTATTCTCACTGTGTACTAAGCGCGTTCAAATGAAGTACAAATTTATTCTGGATGCAGTGGGTGTGAACTTGTCAATTTGATAGCAGTGACCTCAACAGTGATCCATATGCATGAAATCTCACCATTGTTGATCGATTTCTACTTTGTATTTTAACGATCCAAAGTTCCTTGTTCTTGTTAACTGCATGTTCGAATCAATTCAGGTAAGAAGCACACAGAAAATTGCGCTATTCACGCTGATTTTTAACCACTCTGGGAATGTTTGCTAGCCCTAGCAGTACGCATAAATGATATTCGTACACTACAGCTTGCCGTTTCACAACGGCCTGAGTAATCATACCACCAAGACACGTATTATTACTAGGTAGTGCAAGCTTAATTCGATGGCTTTTGTTATTGAGTCCTTTGCCTCTCTTATTTGGTTCCCACATCAATTACCTCTCCTAACCCTGATCGGTATACCGGACTTTAGGAAACAAAAAATTGGTAGAAATTCACTATTCTCACGAATCTCACTGATTTTGACGGTCTATTTTCTGCTACAGTGCCATCAAACCACCCGTGAAGGTGCAGTGGATTCAGCTGATTCGTGATGCATCCAGCATTGTTGATCTGGAGCGAAAGAGGTTCGTTCAGAACAATTCGCCTATTGATTTTGTTCAACGTACTAACGTCTCGCTGATCTGCATAAACATAGCAAACCAGAAATTATTGATTTTTTGCTGACACTGGCATCCTGGGTTGAAATTTGTTACGTCGTCAACTCTTCATGATACCTAACCAAAAATAGACAATCTATGAGAGGATTAAATTTATATTTCTCATTTTAACTCACTAGATTGAGTTAGTTGGATACAGGTTCAAAACAGAAATATTTGTTTTACTGTTTAGAAAAAAATGGAATATCTGTGACCATATCCAGTGCAAATTGTTAACCACAACTTTGCAATAGTAATGTAAACGGTTGGAGATATTGTAAATGGCTAGTAGCACCGTGCAAGATATCTTCGTCAGTCATTCTGCATTGCAACACTTTTTTGTGAGTTATTGCAGTCATTAAATATGAGGCATAGAAAAAGAAGAGGTCACGTCAGTTCTGAGTTCGTTATTGAACCCAGCGTGAAATGGCATGCAAAACGTAAATGATTTGCTGATTTGCGCAACTTCAGTTGGGACACACATTAAATGTAACATAAATGATTCATTACATGTTTTTTACTCTGTTTGTGTGAATGGGCACAGTTCACCGCTGGGCGCCAGTTGGCACTGCTTACGGTAGTCACGGCTCTGAGTCGAATTCATAATGTTCATTGATGTTCACCTCAAATCAACACTTCAAGACCTTGTTTAGACGTATCCGGTAGGGAGAGTATGAACGACATGTCCAACCGGAAAACTCAGTAAGTGAGAAAAAAGAACGGAACCGCTTGCGGAATGTCGGTTTGAGGGTAAGCATCAATAAAACATTTAATCAGACCACAGTTTTAAAAACAGTTGATTTACATGATCCATCATGTTTGATACTTGGTAGAGTTGCCCATAGTTCCGAATATTCATGAAATTATCTATTCTCGAACTGACACTTCGCACTGATCTGTTCCGCCCATGTTTCGACTCACTAAGTCGAAATGGTTGGGTCTGGTTTGGAATAGGCAACCTTTGTATTAACAACACATCCAGAAAAGAGAGTCGAAAATATTTCATAGCTAACCATTGTGCTTTGCCATCGCTTTCTTTCCACACAATTCATCACTGTATGGACAACCCTTCGATTCACTGTTGATTGCGATTAGCTGTCATTCTGTTCAGAAAAATGGTCAATTTACTCTGATTAGCTGTTCAGAAAAATGGTCAATTTACTCTGATGGAGGTAACTTAACCTTTGCTATTCAAATTAAGTCAATTGTGAATCATAACTATGTTCGATGGAAACATACAATGCGACTGAACCGTCTCACAAACTAAATGTTCTGATTTTGTTCTTTGGATTAAAAAAGACCGTTCAGTGTACAGAATTTACTGGGCAGTTCCTTCTAGTTATGTTACCTTCCTTTAGAGTTTCGTTTAATTTCTCCAGATTCCATTTTCATGGTTCAGTTTACTTTTGCACACCTCGATTATAATTAATGTCATCTTTCTTATGACTGCTTAACGTTATGCTCATTTTAGAAACAGGGTTATGCTTTACTCTGAACTAGAGAGTGAATGAAGAACCCTTGTTTGGACCCATCAAGCAGTGATAGACTAAATGAGGTTCAAGCCGCTAACTTTTCTTACACTGACCACTTCCACCAGAACACTAGTTCTTTGAACCTGAAATAAGTTGGGTTGATTGACGGTTGTGGCTTATTATCAAGCAGCTGGACCTATGGAGCTTTTAAAGTGTGACCTATTACTGCGAATCTCATGTAGGTTACTTCTACCTAAGTAACCGAAACCAGCACCACATCAATTGAACTACATCCTCCTTAGAATAAGTATGATAAATCAGTGTATTTTTTATTTTCTTTCGTGCATTAGAATGCAAAATTACAGTTACAGACAGCAAACCACACATATTTGACCGCAGATTTTGTTGCTGAGCTAACGTTTTCTCATGGTGCGCCCAAGCGGACTACTTTAGACATGAATCTCCCACATTACCTAAAGTTCACAAGGAACAAACGTACAATACAGAAATAAAATGTACGCACTGGCTAGCATGTGCATTAGCACGTAATCGACTGCACACGAAACAAGCCAGAAATGGCCAATTTTAACTGTCACCTCTACTTGTCTTTCTGCCGTAAGTGAGCACTTTCTTACCACTATTTTATCCGAAATCATTCTTGTCTCATCGGTAATATTGGTGTGTGACTATACCATCCCATCTGTTTTGTATCACTTTCAACCATTGAATTATGGCACTGTGGAAGGTAGTCAGAGGTGAAAACAAATCATTGACTTGTATTCAGTAACAGGCTGACGCTATGTCCAAAAGATAATCAGCGTGCCATCAAAATCACTGAACTTCTGCTGCCCTAATTTCATTACCACAGAACAATAATCTAAACAACCGTCTACCTCATGATCACCAACTAACTTCCTCAATCTAAAGCCCAAGCACATCATTTGGGCTTCCCAGTGTGATAACCGTTTCAATAGGTGATGGCGGTGACGAAGAACACTGCAACATGCTGAACCAACCTTTCTCATGCGATGAAACCGGCCGGGTAGATTCATCTGCCATGCTTCTTTTAGACAGTAAAATTATCTCCTGGTGACGTTTTGCACAAATGCAGCATCACTCTTCAACAAACTGCACGACTTCTTTTCCCAGTGAAGCCCATTTATGGTAGTCCTCATGAAGTGTAGGACGCAGAATTCTACAGTGATGGGAAGACGGTGGAGGTTGTGTAGCCCCTCGGTATTTGTAAAGAGTTACCTCTGGCTCTTTCTGAAACAGTCTGTCAGGTAGTTGTTTCCGCACAAAGCCTAACTCATTTAACTAGTGTGATTTACAGACTGCCTTCTGTTCTCAGAGATACCCATCTGTCCTTGCATAAAGTATCGTCTTTAGGTTATACTCAGACATTAGCAATTGCAGATTTTATTCACTCAAGGTTACACTTCACCAACCATCTAGTCACTACTGCAATGTCTTCCCCCACCGGAGATTTTTTCGAGAAAGTAATGGAAGTTGGGTTATTTTAACATATACAGGACCACTGTAGGCGGTTAATGGGTTGGACGTCATTTTCCGTTGATAATATTTTCATTAACGAGGTAGAGGTGGCTAAAAATATCAAAATCGCAGCTTCACTCTAACAAATTAACCATTAGACGATTGAATTTACCCATTTTACAGTGCCGCACAATATACTTCAACGAATATGGGTTTAAAGACTTAAGGCGAAGCAAACTTAACGGCGATAAAGACAGCCGTTAAGGTTTACTTGCCTGACAACGTCACCACATGCCTGCGAACATCACTAGCAAGTCACTATCAAGAAAATCTTCAAAGACTTTGGCAACCACACTTAAGTAAAGTATTCTTAACCTAGTAAAAATCCCGGAATCCCTCTATATAGAACCAAATTCCAATTACGTTAAGTTGCTCACCAAGGCACACGTCACAACCTGAACAGGTTCAAATTGCGTTTGTTGATTATGACTGGACTGGAGTGAATTCCTGATTGAAGAAGATTCAGTCAATCTGAGTTTGTGCACAAGCTGCTGTAGACCGACTTGCGGTCGATCGGTGCCAACCAATCAAAAACGGCGGTCGGCTGTTACATGTTCGTAAGTAATGGTGATTAAAACAAGTTAAATTTTTCTATACAATTTCGCGAAACACCACAACAAGCTGGCTAGGCTAAAACAAGAACGTTGGGCGCTCAGTAGCAACGGTCAATATTGTCGTTTCACTATTTTAAAAAATGTGCTCTTTTTCTGATACACTGAGATTACTTAGTGCCACAGAGGCCATTTTTGTCATGGTTTTCTCAACTCCGTTGTGCAGCGCGCGGCATGTTGCCAGAGCACAAAAAGAAGCCCGCATGCTGGTCCCTAGGCTCGGGCTTGATTACAATAGTTGTTTCCGAGACGTTGGGTGTGACGGACAGTAGCCGGATGCTGAAGGAATAACGAATGTGCAGGCAGACGTTCATTGAATTTGCAGCGCACAGCGGTTTGTCTGAATGATTGAATGAATACCAAGTGGCAATGATTTGGCATTGTGTTGAGGATGGAAGCAGACAGCTCTGAATAATTTTGACTTTTGCGGACGACAAAGACAGGAGCGATCTTGGCACGTTAATCGGTCAATTGAAAGAATACTGTCTCGGCCAGGCAAATGACACTTTCTAAAGTTCATGTTCCTTCTGAAGAAGCCGTCATCAGAGAGAGTTTGTTGAGCAGCGTGCGACGGCACTGAAAGAGCTGGCTAGAACTTTCAATTTTGCAAACGCACGAAGAACATTCTTAGACGTTATCGAATGGTTCATCGCATTCTGGACGCTGCAGTGACCAAGCGACTGCTAACGGTAAGAGATTTAACGCTCGTCCAGTGTGTTAGTATTTGCAATAGCGAAGCAGATGCGGAACAGGGGATTAAAGACTTTAACAAAAGGATGGGGAGCAAACACAACGCGATTGGCCGAGTGCCAGTGATGCTCGCAGTGGACCCGTGCTTGTTTTGTGGTGGCAACTGTGAAAGACAGGAAGAAAAATGTCGGGCGTTCGGAAAAAAAATGTATGAAGTGTCGAAAGAGGAACCACCTTGCAAAGCAATGTAAGTCGTCATCCGTCAGGCTGATCAATGAAGAGTCAGAAGTCCCACAAATATTGAAAAGTACTCCAGATTCAAGTGGATCAAAGGGAATTTAATTCGAGCTTCTTATTGAAGGCGAAAGACAGCGGTATGAAATAGATTTTGGTACACCTGTCAATGTCATATCAGCGAGTCATCTCGAAACATTGACCGTGGAGCCATTCGGTGTGCAGTTACGGGTATAACAAAGGGTGCCGGTCAATGATCCGAAGAATGGCAAATTTTATATGATTGGTTTCTTCGTTGTGGAGAGAGATCCAATACCAATCCTCTGTTTGGAAGTCAATGGACTTCGTGACTTTTCGTCATGACAATTTTTCTTCGTGTTAGAGAAGTCTCAATCGTTCAATCAGCACCCTCCTTTGTTTGATTTCTTGTTGGGTTGTATTTCGCGTACTGTTAGTTTTTTGTAGTCCATAATTGTGTAACCGTTGCGTTAGCCTCCAAGAAAGATCAGTTAGTTATCTGTGAAAAATTTAAGAGCGAGATGAATCGTTTTCTCAAACTGGAAGTAATAGCTTCAGTAGATGAGCGTACGATTGGGTCAGTCAGGTAACAGTGACGTTCAAAAGGCCTGATGATATTTGATTATGAGTTGACCCCAGACCGTTAAACTGTGTACTCCGTAGAGAACAACACAGGTTGCAGACTTTAGCCGATACTTCGCTTGACTAAACATCTGAACCGGGCACTTGGCAAACTCAAAGCAGATGATGCACAGATAAATGGAAGAACAAGTAGGAAGCATGACCGGAATCCTGAAGCATTTCTTTAGCGATTTATGTCGCAAGGAATAACGCTATCAAGGGATGAGATGGTTTTTCGAGAGACAGAACTGACGTTTCATATCCACCTATTTAACGCCGATACAGAACGTGCCGGTCCTCGAAGATTCAATAGCAGCTTTGCGTCTTGATGTCGTGATCAGTTACCTAAAACGATTCCTCTCAAAGTTGACCAATGTAATGTAACCAGTTTGGCAACTTACCCAAAAAACAGTCACATGCACGTGGGGCGTCGTCTAGCTATCAGCACCTGACGAGAGGATTGCACAGCGAAGTTTTCAGAAGGCACGATTCAAGTCATGTGAAAGAAACAATGCTGCTGACTGAACTTGCCGAAAGACCCTGATAACTGATTGCAGGCGATATATTCACTCACGGCAAGAAAGGGTATCTGTTCGCAGCCGGCTATTTCTTGAAGTAGTTTGGAATTGACTCGCTAAATCATATCATTGGAGGTGCAGTCGTCAACGTGCTGCTTGTTCACTTCCCTTGTTATAGTATATCGGAGGTGCTTTCTCTGTTAATGGTCCTCAGTTTGTGTGCGCGAAATTCAAGACGTTCGCAAGTATATAGGATTTCGAGCACCGAAAAAGCAGCCCATACTGAAATCAGTCGAACAAGGAGATCGACGCTATAGTTAAGGCTGCCAAAAGACTACTACAGATTGCCCAACAGTCGGGAGAAGACCCACATTCAACGCTTTTGGAAAGATGAAAAGTGCTGAGTGAGATCATTGTGTACGATCCAACGCGGCGAATGTATAGGCGAAGTGTCTCGTCTCACTAACTACTTACCCCTACGCGAACATTAGTGCGAAAAACCACCCTATGAGTATAGTTTTGCCTGATTGCTCCCCCTTTGGCCTGTCTGATGAGGTTGCACCTGGAAAGATCAATGTCTTAGTCACCGTATCCTTCCGGATCGATGCAGTGCACATGCCTGGCTACCCCGCTGTGCTGCTTCAAGACTGGTGCATTCCCGTCCCCCACCTTCTCTATTGCAGGTGCTTCGATTCGGATTGTGAACAATTGCACGTACTTGGGACGTTGCGATAATTCTGGCGTGTAATTCTTGGAATGGCTGAAGCGACCATAATTCTTATATTCATAGACACCTCTCTAGTCGATTTCGGATGAGACCTGCGAATGAATGAGAAATACATTGTAACGTTGGAGTTAGTTAATATTTTTCATCCCCAATTCATATTGCCACTAAGCATAGGCACTAAAGCGCAGCATGAAACAGTGGACACCAGGTAACAATTATGTGATTAATAGGCGAGATTTTTCACTTAGGATCAGACAAGTTTACACAATGAAGTCTTGAAAATGTGTATGTTATTGTGTCCACACGCCACTTACCACATAATGTATGCCGTGCTAAGCTGTCAGCTCATTACATACGGTGATTAGCAGTACGGTGTGCTAAATGTTTAGTTTTCTTTAAAAAAAATACTGAGAAATATAAACACAAATTGAACAATCACACTTGTTCGCAACCGCCTCATTCCCATAAACATTCCAGTCGGCCTCTTTTGAAAAGAAGCATCAGACTCGAGTTTTGCTCTTATCAGAGCTCGTCAGGGGCACGTATCCTTGGGATGGTTGAGAATTGAATTGCGAGTATGTCAGCAACTAGTTCATCCTATCACATCTGTCTTACTGTTTAGGTTTTGTCGACTGGTACTTGTGATACTGATACAAATTAGGATTCAGTGACTCCGCGGATCCCTCTACCTTTCTCATCATGACAGAATACGGATTATACGCCTTCTGGAGTTGGCAAACGAAGAGTGGACCAATTCTGGCGTACGTCCCACCTATCGTGCTCGTAGCTGTAAATGCGAACGTTGTCCGGATTGCACTATTTCTTGTTGTCTGGTTTGCTGTACGTCATGCTGCTGCGGGGATAAAGACGCGATTGAGCAGTATGAGAATGAGTTAATATCCATTGAAAGAATCCTACAGACGAAGTACGCAGTCAGTTTGGGCCTTAAACAGTCAAATGTTGGTGAGCAAAACGTCGCCACTTTTAAGCCGGACGAGTTGCTAGCTCCGTTCACCGGTCTGATATTCGTGGGATTCGAAACCGCGGAAGAGGCCCTGCAGTAAGTCTAACCGTTGTTCCGTAAGCACGTGTTTATTGACCGGTGAATCATCAGATTTCTCTGTTTCGTAATGGTCTTTCGTTTTATTCAGCAGACATTTCACAAGAGTTTGGCCTCTCTTGACAAATATAGTCTAAATATTCTGTTGCTTAACGAGATGACCTCATAAGATTGCAGACATCTATGAAGCTTAATGAGCACCAGCCCTTATATATTTTAGAATGGTGCGCTAGTCCCCCTTAATCCGATTGTTGGTCCCATTTCGAGCTCTTTCTGTTCAACTGATTGGGCTACCTTGTTTGGTCTGGTTCAAACATAGATGGAGACCGCCACCGGGTAACTTTTGTAGAATTTCCACCATGCTCAAATGGGAAGCATGCCCTGAGTATATTCTGCGCAGCAATACGTGGTTCCCCAGGTTCCGTTGAAGTTCAGCGAGTTTACTTTTTAGGTTTCGCGTTGGCTGTTTGATTCGCATCGGTTAAGACAGATTGCTGTTCATACCGAGGTTTGTCGAACAAACTACTCAAGTCTTTAGGTTTTTAAATGTGTGCCTCAAACCGAGGTGTGCGGATGTGCATTGACGTGCTCCGCCGTTCATCAGTATGATCTGGCTTACATTTCGACAATCCGTATCAGCCCGATGCATTATTCTTGCAGCAAAGTTGTCTGTCTGTACAAATTAGCGACGTATTTGCTCGCTTAGCGTGAAAAGAGATCAACAGATAATACGCTGTTCTGGAAAGCGTCAAGAACGTGCTCCTGCAGAAGGCAACAAAACGAGCGAGTATTGTTGCACAAAAGTCTTCGTGCTAAATTGTGTAAATTGCGATGACTGGCGCCTAAATCATCATATGCTTCGGGAATTCCGAAGAAAAACGTCGGCAGTAGGCTTTCTTTCAAAGGTAACACTGTGGTAAACACTGACAGCAAAATGATCAGCACTAGCCAAAAATGCGTGTACGGTGCAGTAGGACTGACTTTGGTCACACAAACTACCTGCCTTTCGTGAAAACAAAGCTTCTGTGTTCTCCATCAGTCACTCTCCTTGCAATTTTGATACAATCGACATCTGTTGACGTGAAAAGACTCTTGAAAACAGCAAAGTAAACGGAACATACTTATGCTTTGTACCAATAGGACCTTGTCTCACTGCGTTTGCACTTTTACGCGATCATTAAAGCAACAGACAACTCTGTAAGTGCAGCTGCTTTTCATTCTCCGTAATTCGCGCTTCCGTCCGAAGCAGACCTGATGAACCCTTCGACATGACGTGGCCAGTGTTCCATTTACAGAGATTAAGCGCCCTAGGAATTCGCTTGTAGCGAAATGTAAACAGGAAAGCTTAGCACTCACTAGAGGAATAAATTAATGCTGACAGCTGCTGTCAGTATGATGAACCCACTCATTTCCCGCAAAAACATTGTTTCCTATACAATATAAGCGTCGTATAGGTCAATGACAAGGTTCACTAGTGTCCGTTAACCACATTTCACTTATTAACTCCCCCTAGTTGACACACTCAAGTCTGTCTTATCCTACACCCTAAAAATAGGGCACTTTCTGAATACACTCATGTTTATCAATCACCGGTCTTAGTGTGTACATTTCTTGTGGTTTCTTGAAAACAAGTGTAACAACTTGAAGCGTGGCATGCCAAAAATGTTCCCACTCTCCGTGATGACACCTTTTTATCATGTTCCGTGTACTCATTATTATGCGGTACGGTTCAGAGGGTATCCAGAGGGGTATGGGCTTGGGGAGATCGAACCACTTTGTATCCATACACATTAGTTGCTCATTGATATCACATTGTTGTAGGAGTTAATTGAATGTGTAGCACTGTGACTTTTCCAGGATCGATTGGAGAATCCAAGCTTATCTTCTGACCCAACACAATGTCCAGGTATTGGATAATAAGGGTCGCGTTCAGTCATGAGTTATCCAGGCTCACTTGCAGATCGATGGGCCGATCAACGAGCGGAATAATCCCGATTGGGAAAGTTAGCAGATTCTGAAGAACTCATAAGG
Source organism: Paragonimus westermani (assembly GCA_008508345.1). NCBI lineage: Eukaryota > Metazoa > Platyhelminthes > Trematoda > Plagiorchiida > Troglotrematidae > Paragonimus > Paragonimus westermani. The sequence goes on from QNGE01002148.1 coordinate 24,255, forward strand.
ATCTTATGCTAAAATAAGTTCAATTAACAAAACCGCCTGTGAAACGTGCAAAACGGTCGCAACCCACACACCTAACAAGGTTACCATCAGGAAATGTGCTGAAATTGCGTCGACTTAAAGGAGCTGTCATTTTTGAGTGGGAAAACTTCAACAAGATCAGCAAAACCACGGTTCAACGGGTTTTGCGAATGCATAAAAAGAATGGTGATATGCTGTTCAGTGGGGTTGCCGTTTCTGAAAAAATAGAGTTTGCCTACCTATTTAGAGTGAAGTTTTCAAAGCATCTCAAAGATGGTTATATTGTTGGAGAGCTCCCTATAAGTTGGATCTGCACAAAGCAATCCCCATTCACACTCTTTTTGTGTTGATAGCATCTGAGGTCCCACAAAATATAAATTGCAGCGTTACGTCCAGAATGCCGGATCTCTACTATGGCAGTATAAAAAAACGACATTTTCAATACCGAGAAGGCTGCTTTGTGCCACCGGGATCTGACGTTTTCAGAGAGGTGTTGGAGAAGTTTTCGATTTTAGTTTTTAGGATGATCAGATAGCTCGTTCACTTGATTAATCAATGTAGACAAAAGTGTACATTTCGCAGCACTGAATCCTGCTGCTTACTGTCTTTGCCTTTTCTATTGCATTACCGCTGAGTTCTTGAAGAAAAATTGATATTGTTCCTATTAATCACCACCTCCGCACTTCACATGGTTTACGTAGACGAACATACACAGTATACGATGACCCATGTTGATTAGGACACCCTTTAAAGTTAATGTTCATCAAAGTAGTCTGCTAATTTCGCGTGAACTATAAGTCTTTTCACGTTCGCCCTGATACCTTTCAACTTTCGCGATCTTCTAGTAGTTGGTGAACCAAATTGGTTAAAGCATCTACCAATATGAGCCCTCACGCGGTAAGACAGTGAGACTTAGGTGTGTTATATTCGTTTCTCATCTCCCTTCTTCTGAACAAGACGGTAATTGCTTTGTGAGCTGAGCTACTTGTCAGTAGTACGGTTTCAGTGTTTGTCGGTGAGACTGACGAATTTAATCGTGAAACGGCTGAGAAATCCTGCTTGTCTCCCGGATTATATGGTGGATTCTGTATAACACAATAGGTTGCACAGGTAATTAGATCCGTATGTGAAGTTTCTGAGCTTCTGACGTCTTTTTGTATCTGATTTGGTAGAGTACTTGCCGCGTCTGGGGACGCTGTTTCTGTCACTGTTTTGAATCCAGCCGAAGCCCAGACGTTTTGCACTTGGGTCTGTAGTGGAACTCTTAACCGTGATAGCTTGAGTACGCACTAACAAATAACGATATCTCAAAGATAGTCAATGAAAAGGTCAAGTCAATGGATTGGATCTTTATTGTTGGGATTTTGGTGTACAAGCTTAATGCAGTAGCGCTCGTCTGGACCGTGTCCTGTCTTGTTCAGTTGGTAGTCAGTTGTCTGGTGCAGTTGTCAGTCGGTTGTGTCGGTGCAGTTCTCTTCCGATCCGGGTCCGACCGCGTCATGCTTGCCTGTGTATCGACCGCACGGAATCACATCCAATTGGAGCGTTCCAATTGGCTCAGTGCGCAGATGGTGACTACGCGCGTGCGTGCGCTCGGGTATGGAAGAGAGCTGTCGGGTCGGTGAACGGGCATATGCAGTCGCTTCCGCGGTGACCAGCACACAAACTTTAATTCCTCTAGATCGACATCTTGGTATGCGGCAAACGGACAAGAACGTCACTTCCGGTGAAACTTGGTGCTTTGAGTCAAAGAGGTGGGCTAGATTTGTTCCTCAAATTGACTTCACCTCACCCTTAGCTAGCCGTGGTGGTTGCCATAAAGTTTATGGGGTAAGCATTCTCTTCAAATGTTCGCCGTAAACATGTCGTCTCTGATTTAACAAGAGTCAACATACCAACACCCGAAGAGAAATCTGGCGTCTTCGACCAGGAAACACAACAGGTCATGTGGTTGACCCTCTCACTTTGTTTGCGGTCCCACTACACAATTGCATTTCTGGGTTTTTGGCATTCTCCGAAGCGTTGCTAATCCACCGCACTCACGGACCTTCTAATAATATGGGGTGCTGACGCAAGTAATTTTGTTACCATGACAGTGAAACTACTTACTTAATCCTGATCGCACCCTAACCGAGTGTTTTATGCAATCGGCTGAGAGTGAACGAAATGCTTGCGTCTTGCAGTGTGTCTTCTTGCCGTCTTGGTGCTTCAATTATATCATCTGCACCTATTCTCATACCTTAGAGGTGCGCGACCCAAAAAGTGGGTACACTGGCCGTTCTAAGCCCCCTGTCTTTGAAAGCCTGTCTGAAGCAAGCCGTCTGCACGAGGATTCACTACCACATCCAGGAAGGGTATTCGTCCATCATTCTTGATCTCAAGTTTAAAGTTGAGCTTAGCACGTGCTATGTTCGCCTCAGCAGGTAGGCTATCTTGATCCACAGTTTCATCAACTATACACGTGCCTCTTGTGGAAAGTGCTGTGTGCAGTAATCTCAAGAAACGTAGTTCTTTCTAACACTGCGATGAATATGTCTGCCAACTGTGGACCTAACGGTGACCCCATCGCAATGCCGTCCTTCGGACGGTACCGTTTCCCATCAGTCTGAAGCTTTGCTTTCTGCGCGCGAATTAATATCAGCTGCTTGAACATGTCTTCCAGTAAGTCCATATTTAAACCTTCAGAACGAATATACCCACAGAGGTAGTCAATTGTTTCCACGCGTCGTACATTCGTGAACAAGGAGTATACATCGGGGGAAAACACTTTTTTCCATATTTAGCGATAGAAGAGAACCGACGAACTCTATTCTACCTTTTAAGGGGTTCTAGTAAGTCAGTTAGCCATTGTGTCGTCGAATGATATGAAGAATCGCAGATACGAAGAAATGAACGCAATGGCCGTCATTCCTTGTAACTCTTCGATAGGCCATACCGTATGTATTATGGTTCCAGTTGGTCGAGTTCGTTCGACTGTCGTGGAGTCTATCAAACTCTGTTGGTTTAGATTTCTTACAGTTTTCGAACTACTTTTCTCGTTCGCATCGGTTCTATCTCTGTCGTTTCAAATGTTACTGAGTCTAGATGAACCGCACGAGATTTCTCTCACTTTTTGCAGATAATTCGGTCTGTCCACCAAAACAATTCCTGCACTTTTATCAGGCGTCGATGATAAGGTATTATCGGCTCTTCTCAAATTCTGCAGTTCTTGGATATGCCAGTTCCTCAGAATACTGATTAAGTGCGGCCTACAAGTGAGGTGCTAACAGAACATGTTAACCAGCGTCGTTTTGAAGTGTTCTGCACCGAATTCTCTTGACAACCTAAACTTATAAATTCTCAAACTGAACTTCTAACTCAGGTTTTCATCTTATTTTTGGGACAGCAAAATTGCCGTTGATGTTGCTCGCTTGACAACCATGACGATATAAAATGTTATGTAGTTAGCCCGTCGATGGATAACCCAAAGTGAACAGTTCATCGGATAAGGTTTACTTTCGAAGAACCTAATGGAGCTATTCGAACCATTTTGAAAAATTTTGAATCTTGATACAAACTGTGTTGAACTGTTTCAAACCACATTGACGGGGTGTGTGCATATAGCAACATTTAGGCTTATATCATTTTTCCCATCCACACTTGTGTGATTTAAACCGGAAGCCTGTTAAACTCCAATCATGGATACTTTTATGGATTGCATTATTCGTGTGATCACTGATTTCTACACCTGAGGTAGACTGTCCTGTCTACTTGGCTTTTATGTGAGGTCGTTCTATCTGTCAGTCCAGAAGTCTGGCTGACGTCAAACCAATCCTGCTTTTCAACCTAACTTTGCAACGCATACCAGTGTATAGAAATTCCGTTTTTGGCTGTTATTTCAAATGTTTCAAGTTACTTTGATTCAAAGAAACTTGCTCGTAAAATGTTAAAGTGCTGTTTATTTTAATCACTTTTGAGAAATCTACATCGTTTATTCTGTGAAAATCACCTGATATCATTCTCTTTTACCCCACAGAGTTGCAAAATACTTCACCTGCTACTGTAGGAAGACGGTTCCTACCTACTATACTATTCACCCAGAAACGTATGTAGATTGCCTTTGTTCCAACCGTTGGCAACCTGCAAAATTGCCAAAAGGGATCCAATATGGTACAGCCTTGCTTAGAAATCTGAAACTAGCACCGAATTCAAATGATTTGCTTTGGCAAGTTCAATATTTGCTTCCATTCTTGGTTTCCTTTCACTTCTGATATGATTGATAGATCCCAGTCTGATTTTTTAATACATATTTTGCGTTTTTCACTGGTGAAATATCTTCTGACATTCATTCTACATATATTCGCGATTCAATTTGTAAATTGTAACAGCCTGGCCGGAAGTAACTGTCGATGGTGAAATTAACAGACGCCATACAATAGGTAGGACGAAGATTTGGTAGGCTATCACAAGCCTTCCACCGCGTGGCATGATCTCAGTAGTCACCACAACGCGACCTATCAGGAGAGTTCCTGTATGGCTGCGGAAACTGGTATTAGCCACTTGCACTGAAAACCGAATTATAAACAACGAAGTAATCCACTGTGTTTTGGAAAATGCAGATATTGCTGATCGTGCAGTGCAACAGATTTCGGGATTTCGATAAGTCTTAAACGTTTCCCACTAGCCGGGATCTTAGTACGATTGCTGTCCACAGCTGAGAGCAACATTTCAGCGCCCAACTGTTCTCGTGGATTTAAAACGTGAACCTTTGGAGATTGAGGCTTACGTTATCAGGATTCTTCCGGTTTCCTGGCTAACGTCAAAAAGATAATGCGTGCCGCTGCAACTCATTATTACTGGATTTTCTGCCTCATACACTTTTTACGGTCTGTTTTCTGAAGCTGGATGTTCAATACCTCTTTATAGCGCAAACTTGGGTTTCCTTACATACATTAATTAGCTACTAATGGTGTCATTGTCTGTTGAATATGATTCGTTTAAGCGGAAGCTAGCAGAAGTCAGACGGACCCAAAGTTTATGTATTCCGCTGGTGTTTCAGTTCTTTTGGTAAAGGGTGCCGGAACATTGCAGTACTACGATGTGCACCAAGACAGTCGTGTTGTGAATCACTCTTCGCCTCAAGTTATTGACTTGATTCAAAAGTGTAATCATGTTGATTGCTTCATGCAGAACATGTTACCGGTACACCACAAACGCAGGACCCAGTGTATCACTGTAGAACATGCAGAGTCGACCATATCAGATGAAATGGTTTCAGTCTTTGTGAGGATGAAAGACTAACAGACAGTTTCACTTATGCAGCCCATACGTTCAGCGGATCAACCATTATACCAGCTGTTAAATCCGTTTAACAGCTCAAAATTTCACCTTCTGATGACTTCTATTGGTAACGTTACGTTAATGATGTCCCATCGGGAGTGAATCCTCCACCTATTTCCGCCCATTGTTTAACTTACTTAAACACCCCCTATCATCTAATGATACTATCTGTCTGGAGTTCTGCGTTATCATATTAACTCAAGTGTTCTCGCTTATTCTCGCTGGATCGTTTACAAAGAACGCCACTATTCCGAATGGTTATCTCGAACTTCCAAACATTCTGTTGACCAGCTTGGTTGAAGCATTTAAAAGCTTCTAGTCGGTTCGCTCCATAATCTTTAAGACACCCATCCACTAGTAGTCCTGATGACACTTAAAACCTGTCTGCTTGCACACAGAGTCTCGTGGGATGTCGGTAACAAGCACAAAAGCCTTAACTCTGAAAGAACAGATATCCGACGGTTTATCTTACTACAACCGTATATGAGATGATCTTACTCACAGCCATATAGACCTATAATTTTTCAAATGCGTTGCCATTGATTATTCCATACAACCACTAGGTGGAATACCCTATCAAGTGAACGGAATAAGGTAATGTTTTCGCGTTAAATGGATTATTCGATGCTAGCATTATAAAACCAATTGTTGTTTCCCCTTCTGTCCTCTACACGGACAGTTGTTAATCACGCAACTTTAGCCAACATTCTTCCGCTTTCATTTTTGAAGTACACTTTGCTGTTCTGAACGCTGCTCTGCAGTCACCTGAACTTTGAGGTCAAATATCCTGAATAGTTTATATCCTGCAGTCAAAGGTCTGATGTTATTTGCTCCAAAAACAATAACTACACCTCTATTTTCTTTGTGCACTTTGAACTCCACCGTCGTCAGTTGGTTGTTTACTTGAATGATCCATTTCTCAAAGGGTAAGGGTCACTCAGAGATTGTGGGTCATGTTTTGAGGACAGTATGCAACCCTTTTGTGCTTACTCAGAGTGCTGTTAAAGAGTTGGATAAAAGCTGACAGACCTAAACTTCCGTAAACATGGCTTATCAAGTTGGGATGCTTGACTTAAGATTCACCTAGCGATCTTGAGTAGAAATTATTTTCCTACGCAGGTGTAAGGTATGTTTCTTCAGAGTAGTCGCTTTCGAACACTCACTTCGTTGTCACAACTACTCACACGGATTTATTTTGAGTAACTTTTGAGGTGGATACGATGTGTCACATATTGCGTACTGGAACGAAGGTTTATTGGAGGACGCAGAATTTTTTCTGTACGTTAACAAAGTCTCCAAGTCTAGCTAAGTTCGGAATCTAATTCTGACAGTAGAATAGCACGACAATTCCTATATGCAGTTCACACTCCTGGTCTCACTGCAATATATGATCCAAACCAGTTTCCGCACCATTTTGTCGATTCCTATCAGCCTAGGGGAACAAAATGTTTCCTTGTTTCGCGTACGTTTCGGTTCCCCTACACATTCTCCAGAGAACACCTTGTGCCAAAAACGTTCCAAATACCTGATGTATGTGCGTTGCACATAAGGATTACTTCTAGGTGTATGTGATTCGATAACGTTAAAAAAGTTCACATGAATTTTTGTACACTGCACCTTGCTTGTTGGTCTAAAACTCAGGTTTGGACTGGTTAACAATGGTCCCTAATTAGTTGTTTGACTATGGGCTGTGCAGTGTGGATCATACGTAAGTGTGATGTCACTGCTTCACAGAAACCTTGGAAGACTATCATGGGTAACTGAATTGCCCATCATTAAACATGTTTACTGTGTTACTTGAAGTTTGAAACGTGATTTCAATTTTTTTTGATAGATCTGAGGTTTTCTCAACGTGTGGGTTCACTATCTGTCACCTCAAGTTGCTTTGTGACCAAAAACTAATAACCTTTGACAGAAATCTTACAGGCAAAGGTTACGAGGGATTATTATTTCGAAGAGTTCCGGTGGAATTGATTAGCAGTTTCAGGGCCTATCTGGGTAACTCCAGCCTAGCTATGTCAAAACCGAGACAAGAGTAACTTAACGCTAGGTAAGCCCGACTAAGCGGTTTCGATGGGGGCTCTGAACCGTCTTTGCAATGACAGACTGTTAACCTGACTCTTGCTTTCACGAACACTAAACCTAATGGCTAATATGGAACAGGATATATCCCAGAATTCTGGATGTCTCTCGTGAGCAAAAGGTTCATTCGTCATGATATATGACCTGTCTTTTCCTCTCCCTTTCACACATATCTGCTTTTTCCATTGTTAACTAGATTGCTATCTAAGTGAGAATAATAGAGTCAGTGCACTTAAATATCTCCTTTCAAACCGATCAGGCGAAGCTTATTGCCCCCATCTTTGCTAGTATCGCAAATTCCACCTAACGCGTTCACCAAGATAAACCATTCACTTCATGGTTCCTCACATTTTTATCAAAATAAGATACCGTATACTGATACGTGGTTCGTCCGCACAACCCTACGCACACTGATAGGTGTGTCACTGTAACGGCAATGTCCAGCCCGTGTTAAGTTCGCCACGATAGATATGAACATTGAAAACTTCCTATCCACTGTGGGAAAAAGGCTATGGCCTACAGAAACACAGAGAAACGGGACTCGTGTTGTGTGGGAACATACGTTGCATATGAAGGTTTGACAAGCTACAAACCAAAAAGAGTTTGAGGTGTAATAAGATTCTACAGGAATTAAAGTAGAAACGTTTCTTTGTTTTGCGAATGTTTTCTTACAACGGTGATTCATAAAGTACAGCCTTCTGGTAGATATGAACTATCTACCGTTACTTTTCCTGAAGTAGAGTCCCATTTTCATTGAGGAGACTTTTGTTGCCCTGCCGTTTCTCCTTGCAGTTAGAAGAAATGTACCAGTTGACTATAGTAGAAAGACCACATTGCGTGTTTTCGGCTTGATTTACTTAGGACATTCTGACCAGTTAAGACAACGTGCTACAGAGTGTATGCCATGCCGTTGAGGAAGACGTGGGGTATCTCTAGAATTTTTTTCTTCAAAAAGCAAGCGTGTTCAAGTTTGGCAAACATTTTAACAGAAACGCTGGTGTTTATTTGTAGCATGTTCAAGAATTCATGGAAAAAATGCTTCAGATAAGTCTCATTATTCGCTTGTGTCTAGAAGTAACCTTTCGTGCACATGGAACGGTGAATTGACAGTCTCCTGTATATCAGTCTACTGTTTGCTGCTGAACACGTTCTTCGTACAATTGTGCATCCGGTCATTTTGCCATATCCATTGGCTTTTTTATCTACCAATATCAGGTCCCTCTGACACGGTTGGTGCCATCTTACATTTAACTACTAATCGACGTAGTTGGGTGTAAGTTGTCATGGCTGCTGACAAGAATAAACGTTCAGCACTCAGTGAATCGGACTTTCCTCGGTATTTGTTGTAATACGCAGAATGCACTCACTTTCTGTGCATAACCTAGGTGCATACAAAAAATACCCACAGGAGATTTTAATTTGAGAATCGCTTTACATGCATCAGCTAAGGACTTCGAATATTTTATTATGGTTGCCACCGGGCTCCAATTCCGCTACTAACTAGTACGACTGGCGTGGTGCCAGCTAAATCGTGCGAAGTCTACATGCGGAAACACAACATGGTAGGCTTGGTGTATGCAAGGAAATGCAGTTTGGTAATTTCTCGGACGGTTTGTTTGCAAATCTCACAAATTGCATGGAGCTAAATCTAGTGGTTATCCTAATTAGCTTCTCCATGGGTGTGCATATGAAAATTTTAGCAGCGCGTTTCGGATACTTGGTCAAGTGGTTCGTCAGCTAGTGGGTCATGTTCCTTTACGTTGGTCATTTATCAGCGTTCATAATGATGGATTATATACTGACCCAAGACATGTGAATAAAACCCAATTGGCTAAGTATGCGAGAATTTAACACACCAGTTTCACTACGATTTTTTCACGTCTTGAAACAGTTCATCAGCTAAGTGTCAAATCAGGCTTTGGCGATAGCCAAATGTAAGCAAGAAATTGACTGAAACGTCCACTGGTGTGCCAGACCATACCTGTGTAATCAACTGCAACGCATGAGGCCCCATTGAAATCAATATCGTTTTGTGAAATAATCCGTTCAAGCCGTGACATCCTTATTTATATTTGAACTGCCCTGGTGAGTCATGTGTGATGAAGAGACTACCAGCTGAATGTTCGAAAATATTCTGATATTTAGCTACAGAATTGCACTACTCATAATGTCATATCACATGTACACTGGGCATAATCAAGTGCCGTACGCGCGTCTCAACGTGGTACCTCGAATCGAACGATATTTCTTGTTTTCGCAGTATACACACGCTCCCTGCTCCGATTAACAGACAGTGAGGGAGGCGGGCAATCAACCAGGTTGACCGTAAAGTCTAAGGCCACTGTGGGTTAACCTGAGACAATGGATCAGAAACACTCCCGTGAACTGTGCCTGAAAAGATCAATACCTGTAGTCTCAGTAGAATTGAGGTAACTGAGGCATTGGTTGGTGTACGCCAAAGTTTAACCAAACGATAGAGGTCATACTATTGTCATCAAATCAAACGACAAGGTTCACTGTATGTTTCAGTTCTGATCAGGACCTGGCCTGATACGACAATGAAAAAATTCATATGAAATCGACTGTCTGGCTAAGCTGGTGGGGTGTCAAATATTCTGTTCTCCGCAAAAGGTTGAATATGTGTGTGAATAATCGTGCGCAGCCCGGTTGGTTTTATTCTTGAGATCGTTTGGATAGTTCGCGGCTAAACTCAATTTGATCAACTCTGTTTTGACAGGAGGTTCAACACAATTGATCCCGTGTACACGGAAAGTAAAAATGATACCAAGCTTTCCTGATCACCAGTGTGAGTCCTTCCTGGCTACTCCACTATTCTGGCAGGGCGCATTAAGGATAGGATCACATCGTCCTCAAATACTAAACGACTCTTCAGTTTTAGGGTTTCCGTTCGACTAAACAGCAGTTTTTGAATTCTTACAACGACACCTGTGTTAGGCGTAAACGTAAGCACATCGGTGTACCGTAAAAATGTGGTCATTCAGTGTGCTCTCACCTTCATTTTGCAAGAAAGCATGTGCGAATGTACCGATATTTGGCATTAGTGATTTAAGGGACTGAAGGTCAAGCGTATCATTAAAATCCCCCTCAATTTGGATATGGCGAGCGAATTTTTCATTTCGATGTACAAATGCACTCAGGTTACACCATCGGGTAACAGAACAGCTGGTGACCAAAGACCAACAGATTCGCTGTTCGTTAGGTGACAACTTTGGGCTAAGGCAAGTATGACTGCAACGCCATTCTCGTATATTGCACACATTGAGTGCGAAAGAGTACTCTTAATTCACTTTATCTGGTTTTGCACACCGTACAACACATGAAATTCTCGAATGCTTAAACCTTCATGAGTAGTATAACCAGTTTAGGCATTCATCTATGCACACTTAACATGGCGATGATAAGCTGCAACGAAGGAATGTAATAATGGTCTGCTTTTTCACTTCCTTTAGAAAAACTAGTTGTGGCAAAAAAGCTTTAGACAAACCAGTCATTGATAGAACCTCGGTAAATAAACATGACAACGTAACCCTGCCCACTGCGTGTGTTAAAATTTGAGACCGCAATCCTGTAGAGTTGTTCAAAGGTGACTGTCTCATACGCGTATGGACCTGGAGAATGTCACCAGTGTTGTAGGAGGCTCTATTTATGTAGAGAAGGATACATCCCGCTCGGGAAAATAACATTTTCAGAACCGTTGCTTAATTTTGAGCAGCCTGAATGTAGATCGGATTTTTCGGACTGCCCGGTTACGGACAATTCTCCAAAGCTTTCAATGTACTTAGATACTCCTTGTTCGTTTGGGGGTGTTTTGCGGAGCAAGTTGTCACAGTTCGATAGACATGTACTATGTGCTTGTTGGAGAACGCATCCATAATGTAGCCATAGAATCACTGTGATTTACTTCGAACACGATTTAAACACCATCTTTCTTGTCAATAAATTAATCGAACCTAGATGTGCAGATAAGGTATAGACACAAAATTTTATTGATTACATGGTTTAACAGTTTAGGATGCTAACAGTGTGAGCAGACAAAGGACGGACTCCAATGTACATGTTCTATCCAAAGGTACACGTCTTCGCCATTGACAAATAATGGCGACCCTTGGGATTACAGTGTAATGCCTTCGGGATGGCGTTTCATTACGTATTTTCATCATTGCCTTACCGTCACCCACTTCAAACTTTGGCCGAATGCGTACAATGAACTCTCAGTATTCTAGCATCAGTCTACTGTGCAACTCTAATCACCTTTGTAACAATGTTCTCTGGCAACGTGTGCTCCTGAAAGTTGATTGTTTAGAGTAAATATCGGGCCTTCACGATTAGTGTTCAATCCCCTATCTCTAATTTAAACCATTTCTTCATGATATTTCTGTATCGTAGATCGACACTAATTCAACCTTATTCATGATAATATTTGTTCGACGATCTATAAGCCATCTTATATTGATAACGACCACGTTTGGAAAATGATTCTCGGTAGACTTATGTATGTTAACTTTCGCGTGTTTACCCACAACAAACGTATCCTAATCTTCCTGTTTCCGTTCACAGGTCAAGTATTTTATCGTCCCGATATAGAGGTTCGTGTTGGTGGATTGAAAACTTCTGCAAGTCTTTAGGAGTGCTCATCGCGGCTCTGTTTCTCACCAGTCCTTCCTACTTGCTTATGGTGTTAAATTACATTAGCACACTCCGACTGTTCGGCCCACACTTTGTAAGTCAACGTTCTTCAAGCCTTCCGTGTGTTTAAATTTTGTGTGTGTGTGTATTTANAGAACGCAAATTCCACTCCGATTTTTAAATATGCTTTTTACGTTGGTTACACAGTTTTCGAAGATACTAAGATTCAGAGCATACATTTTTTATAAAGACTTTGTTACCCAAGTTTGATGTTCATGACGTCTTTTTCTGATGACAAATTATGCTCACCAATGACGTTGGTGGATTCCAGTGTGAACTGCTTGAGAAATCCTGCCGGGGCAGTCGATCTCCTGGGTCATTTGGTGGATACCATATGAGACAGTGGGACGGGTGGGTAACAGAGTCCAAATTTGACATTTCCGAGCTCTTGGTTTGGCTTGACAGTTCAGCTAGTAGAGTGCTCGCCGCATTGAGGCATGCTCTGTCTGTCGCTGGTTCGAATCTAGCCGAAGCCCTGATTTTTCACAGTTGGGTCTCATCTAAAATCATAAATATGCCACACTACTTATTAGTAATACAAAATAAGTGTCTATTGGTGTTCACTTATTCACACGTTCGGACAGAATACATACAAGAAATCTCTGGCAGCATCACTTATAGTCTATTGAAAAGCGTCCTTTCAGTCTAAAACTACCGAACTAATGTCATGTATGAAAGGGGAAATATTCCTGAGCACCAGTGCGATGGACGTACCCGCAGTTGGTTCATAATCTGCTTTACTACCCGCGAATTGTCTATAACCGATTTTTAATGATTTTATCTAGGAGAAGACTAATGAACAATACGGTTGTCCATCGTTCTGATCCAGACTTGCCCTTGGCCGTAACGTCTTACACGCATCATTACTGGCCTAGACGAGTGATTCGACTGATGGCCTGGTCCATGAAATGACCGCATGATCTCACTCCGGAAATGCATCTAATCGCTCAGGTCTAATAACTGTGCTGATTGTGACAACATTCCCTTTGGATGTTATTAGTTAAAACGAACTGCTTGAGCGAACTGAATCTGACCGTAGTTAAATCTATAAACTTGCTACCATTCCTTGTAATATCATGGAGTCCACTAAGAGCTAGAGACACAGTGAGCTTCTGCACGGCTTCAGTTAGTGCTGTAAACATCAGCTTTGATCTACAGACTACACTGGGCCTGATATAAACGGCATGACTAATGAGCTATCATCTATCAAACTTCATAAGAGTGCTTTCAGAAACCGTTTATTCCGAGATCGATCTATTCGCTTGCCGGTACACTGCAGATGAATGAAACATGTTCTCTGGAATCTTTTTATGCTCCTACACATAACTGAGGTGTTGCAACAGTAATAATAACTATATATCTTCATAACTATATATGCTCATTCCACAGTGTTCCGCGTTGTAATACCAGTCGAATATTAATTAGACGCCTCCTTACTTGCGAGCTTGAAATACTTTTCAAGAAGATGCCACTCAGCATCACCTTATATGCCTTTGAAATTGAGACTGTTTGGAGTGATTGATTGCCAGGAGATAGAACGATTTACTTTTCGTTCTGGGTGCTAATTTTTAACAAGTTAACCTAAAGAAAATGAGTCATTCTGCCTTGGACTCAACTTAAGCGCCATGGTTTTTAGGTTGACAGGCGTTGGTTTTTGACTGACATTTATTGCTTACTCTCGTGGTCAACCAGATTTCTCCGAGCACTGTTCAGTCTCCTTAAGATCGGCTGGTTTTTGCTTACAGCCGAAATCATGTCATTAATATCTGTCTAGTTTTTGATTTTGTCGGTTGCTACAGAGTGTAACTGTCTATCAGTGGATTCCTGCTATGGTTTTGATGATCGTCTCCGCATTGGTGAAACAGATGGTGATCGCCAGCGAGACCTGGACCAATCATGTCACTTACGGAGGAAGAGAAAAGGCGGGTCAACGCATCCTGTTCGCCTTCCTCGTGCTTACGGTGCTTATTTTGCCTTCCTTAGGTCTGGGAGGGTAAGTACCGATTGCAGGTGATAGTAACAGTATGCTGATTACATTGTTACATCACTAAATATCACTAGCTAGAAATGAATATGCGGTCCGAGGAGATCACTATTTTCTGTGTATATACTAATACTAATTCAAGTCAACCACCATTCGTCTACAGGCTTCCGACGTTGCTTATGAAGTACTACAAATCCGACATGCTGCAAAAGTTACGTCTTGAATGCATCTTCTCTCCGGATAGTTCCGTGTTGTTTATCAACTACGTGACGACCTGCTCCTTACTGGGAAGTGGCCTGCTTTTGTTACAGTTCGGTCGATGGCTTTCCTTTCTCTGTCGACGTTGTACAGTGCACTCGGATGCAGAGGCTGAGCTTTTGGCTCAAGTAAGTAGTGTATCGTGTGCCAAACAGAAAATGCTTACAAATTCTTGGTCGTATGTTGCTTACAGTAAACAATGGGGGTATTTGCTACCGGTAACACTTGTACACTTTATCCAGCTGTAACCTAAACTCGTCGTGCTAATTCAGCATTCACGATATGGCCACACTATAGTACACTGTCGCAAACCATTTCAGTAAACCTGCAAGCGGTTTGATATCAGTAGACCGGTTAGTTGATATAGAGTTTGGTTAAAAGAAATAACGACCCGGTAGATTCATCCTTCGTCCTCATAGTTCACGCAATAGTCAGCAATCAAATTAAGCTGGTTACTTGCCAACCGTTGGCTTTCACCATAATTTGCTTTGGTGACCTTATTTTCGTTGGTAAACAACATTTTTGATACTTCTGATACACCTTTGGTAACAGCTTTAACATTTTTGGTGTGAGTGCATTTTTGTTAGTCATTTTCGTCACCTTTAGTCACATGCATGCATCAGGCGAGCAAACGAATTGTACATCCAGGTTGACCGACCTTTAGAAGTTTGCATTAATCGGTGCGTAATCAACTAGTATGAAAGAACATCGGCCGTACGCTACAGAATTAAAACCGGATACGTGCTGAAACGTAGTCACATAAGCAATGTTTGCGGAACACAAGGAAAAGCCAGAAACGGCGGAGTTGTTCAACGAAAGTCGGCTTTTTATCACTACCATACTACCTACATCTATTGAAATCAAAGAGAGGGTGTATACTAATGTTTACCTCACCTCATCTGAATTGGCCTATGACGTCCGCTTGGGAACCGATGCATTTCGAATGCATTGACAGATTCGATTCTTGGTCAGTACAAGTTGATTTTATGTTAACCTCCTGAGGGCAAGCTTTAAGCTGTTCACGTGAACGTCGAACGGCTCAAATAATCGGGAATATCGATCGTTGAAGCAATGGTTAACGGACAGCATTGAGAGATACGACTGTGACATAATTCACCCAACGTGATGTGTTACTCATACATATCCGAGTAGTGTGGTATTAGGATGGTTCAAACTTTATGAAACACCTGTGTTTCACGTTAGTTGAGGGGACATTTTGGGTATTGGGAAACTAGTAGATCAGACACCGCTCACCGTAAGTAATGATGGAAACGACGGTATCATACGTGCGAGTGCTTCCAGGCATTCCTTCTACTGATGTATGAAATAGTCCAAAGTGTTCTAAACAGCCAGGATGAGACAAAGGTGACGAAATGGTAGAGGGTTGTTCCTAATCATCCCTTCACTTCATGATTAACTATCTACGCATATTTGATTAAAACAAATAGTATGGCGAGACACAAATTTTATGAATAAGTACCAGAATCCATATACTTCGTTCCTTCCGAACTGGGCGACAGCCGACTGTTAGTCTATATATCCAACTTCGAAGTCATTTTAAATTCTAGAGTTGTTATAAAAGGTATTAGGCCGCAGAAAGTACGAAGGTTAGACAGAGTTCTTGTCGGAACACAAGTTCACATAGTTCTGAGTATCAGGCCCGGATGAGTGAATACACGTATGTCATTCGTGAAAGAATAATTGTTTGGTACCGACTCAGTGACAAGCAAATATTTCAATTCACGATTTGTTAGTAGAATTAGGCATACGTTAAGGGACACTAAACAATTGTGACTGAAGTCAATGTGAGGGTAGTTACTTTAATCAAGTTCATCGGACCACGACAGCTGATGGCCTATTACCGCAGGTTTGTTGGTGTGCGGAGTGGATCATGCAAAATACTAGCAGACTGACAGAGAAGACAGACGAATAAAATGTGACACATTTACCTGCCTGCTCTGACCGTAAATGTAAAGGCGACTGAAAAGTAGAGTTGAAAGGTTGTATTGCACCGGAAAACACTTACACTGGTTTAACCACATTTTTATATCATAAGTTAGATCAGAGATAACTATTGTATGGCCTAGTATGTCATCATTACTTGAACGACTGACATCGGTATTACCCCAGGTATTCGGTTATTGAAGATAAAGTCACTTACTATACTAAATTACATCACCACTTATAAGCAAACTCATTTGTATGCTCTTGTAATGTTGGATACAATTCAGTTGTGTAGTAACCACGTGCACTGCTGATTCGAATGTAATCATTATCGACGAGATTCATTACACAAAACAAGTTCTTACTTGGAATACCAATCTTACGGTAACCAAATTAATAAGTAACAATGTCCATAAGCTCACTGATAGTGTGACAACTGCATTTCAATAGAACCGCCGTTACTTGCATTCCCATTTCCAGTGTTTTAAGCTGGTTAATATTAGCACGGAACAAACCTGTCACATACCACTGATTAGGTAAGAGGCAAAGAAACCCACAACTTTCATTCCAACCTGTTACGCTCTATCATTTCATTGATGTTTCGTAAAATGACGCAAGGTACTTCGCAGTCTTCAGATGCGCTCACGGTAATTGTATTCTCTGATATTCAGGCTGGTTCATGTGTGTGTTCACGACTGCACCAGGTATTTAACATTATTTGCTCAAGGTGAAGCAGACTTACAACTGCTGAGGAAGTTGTCATTCTTCCACTTTCTTTAAAATTACAAATTCTAACTTACTCCTCAGCAACCATTGTTCATTCAGTAGCATTTATTTAATTACAGGAAAATGCTGGACCGTTTCCTTTTCGAGAACGCTACGCGTCGATGGCCTTGATTCAGACGATTGTGGTTGCTTTTGCACCTTTAGCACCAATCATCTTACCTTTTGGTATACTCTACCTTCTCATTGACTATCTAGTATGCAGCTTCGCACTTGTGCGTATTTATCAGCCAGGTTTTATGGGCGATTACACAGAATGGTGAGTCATTCACAGGTGTCCACGGTTTTTGATCAGTTCTTTTGCCACCACATTACACGATGACATTCTGGCTAAGCTGGAGAGTATTCTATCATTGCGCGTGGGAGCGACCTCTGACGTTTTGATGTGCCATTGGATTGAACTGTGAATAGATCGACGAAATAACTGTAAAAATGGCTAGTTGTTGATGATACAAGCAGTACAAAAATAGTCCATTACCCACAATTCAACTTAAACAGAAAGGAGTATTAAGTCAGTCGTTGTTTTATGGAGAATCGTACTTCGTCATTCTTGTTAACTTTTTTTAATTTTGCACATGACCACACGACCACTTTTATATCCAACAAGATGCAAGCCATCAGTATATCCAGCTCTGCTTCGGTCAGTCGGAACGCCACAGGGTAAGTGGAGTTATTTAGCCCACGGATATAGCATATTTAATAGAATACCAATGGCGACAGTAAATGTCATAGTTTTTCCTGACCTGATTGCTTGTTGTGTTATACCTCTTTTCGTATGTACAGCTAACTAATTTGAACAAGTTTCCTGACTTGAATGATCAACTGTAATTAATCAAAACATATTAACTACGAAGTAGAATAGTAACGGAACAGTCGCAATTAATGTTTAAGAAGTATTTTTGACATCTACAACAGTGTCCACGGTGTATATCTTAATGAGTGTCGTTAATAAGTCAAGGTTTTAAGCAATAGACGTATGTTGTTCGCCGCTTTCGGAATTCACTTCTAGATGATTATCGTTTTATGAAGGTGGTGGGTCGCACCAGATTTTGAAAATCTAGAAACGTGTTTTAACCTCTCATGCATCGAATTCAGACCTGTAGAAATGTGAATTTGCAACAAACGTGATAGGACAAACTGTGGAGTTTCACGATTATCATCCCGTTTCCAAGATCATGTGACTAGTATCGAGTACCGATCGCGTTAGCAACACGACGACAGTGTTGATCACTTCAACCTACAAAGCCAAGTTGTTTTGTCCGTGCGTTCAGTCAATCGGCTCTCTTATGCTCTCCTCACGGTCACACAGTAACTGCTAGAGAGGTGCAGCAAGCACGGTTATAAACATTACAATGCTAGACCTAAGGTGAACATCAAATCCACGTAAACAAAAAGTCGTCTCTGACCGCATGAAACACAAGCCTTTAACGATCCAGGAGATAATCACAAACCATTAAACAGTCGTTAAATTAGTAGAGGAAGCGTAAGTGACTAAGGATTCCACAAAATGCTCTCATCGAAGGATCAGAAAATGGTAAGCATGAGAATACAAGAACAGGGAGACTGATTGAAACAACAGAAAAAAATGCCGTCGGGCTAAGTGAAAGAACGCAAGACCAAAAATCACACCTCGGACAGTTGAAACGGACGACTGTTTATATAAGCCGAGCAGTGTTCATGAAACACTGGAAAGACAAGAGTTCACATTCCTTACATTTGTATACATTACACTTAATGCAGTATAAAATTCCACTAAGAGCAGAATTAAACGACATTCCTTCCAGTGGATCAGCTTAAAGGGAAACTGGGAAAACGGAAAATATGAACAAACAATTGAACCCTCTATTGATCTTTGTCGTCGTGTAGCACAGTGAGTAATTGAGTGAATACGCAGTTCACTTGTGTGGGTAGCGCACTGAAAATAGAGTTAAATAGCTGTTGGAGAGCAAACGGGGTGAAAACAAGCAATACCTCAGGTCCATACAAAACCTCCGTCACAGACTGCAATCACAAGGCTAGCGACCGAGTGGATAGCAGGACTGTCTCTCAACGCGAACGGTAGCAGGCACCCTATTGGATCTATTTCTGCCTGATAGATACAGACGAGGACGAAAACTGTCGTAAAGTGTCGGCTTCAGGGTCAGTATAAAGAATGTTTGGTTCTCATATTTCACTTTATCCAGCGTTGCATTGTTTGTACCTTAGGAAATAAATGGATCTTCCTGATTACTTTTAAAAGCCCCAGCGAACAAAACTCCGAAGACTTTCAATCAGCTTACCACCTTTCCTGGGTTATTCAATCAACCTACGCAAGTCTTACTGGAATTTGTCTGGCCTGTTTCTACCTGCTCTGCTTCTTTGCGCTTCGCACACGCATTACACAGTTACGATTTGTCAGGCTCGGTTTCTTCGCACTATTCCTGCTCACCGTGTTCATCTCGATTATCCTGAGATTTACCACCACCAAACGTTGCCTCCTTGCTATAAGCAAGTGCATTTTGAGCCACAGTCCGATAACGAACAAGGTATGTCAACTTTCATATTCTGTTTCAATCCGATAAAAAAAATTTCAAACAACAAAAATCGATGCGGAGGTTTATTAGCCGATAGTGTGGAAAAAAACTTACCATAATTACGACGATTATGCCTTTCTGACTAATGTGTAAGCAATGATACGGAGTGAAGGTCATTTATGTTTTGTCGGCATCTTCGCATCCAATCGAGGTTTCTGGCTGGGCTACTTCGAAACTAAACTTCTAATTCGATTTTTCCTCTCATACTAACCTTACGGTTGTGTCCATCACCGCTAGGACGGGAACTCTTGCTACATGTTTGGGGCTTGTGGTGTGAACTTGTCTATCACCACCTCACCTACGAAGTTTTTTAAACAAAATTTTGAGCACAAATCCGTGCCAATAGCATTCACCTTGTCCAACTACTTTCAAATGAGGAAAAATGCTGATTTTGGTGACTCCAATGTGCAATTTCATAGGAGAGCACAGTAGATTTAAGTTACTGAATCAAGCTGATAAATTGAGCTATGTTCTACTCGTTTATCAAGATGTTGGGATTTTGCTTGTTAAACCTAAAACAACACTCGTTTCTGATTGCAGTTCTCACTTGAAATTGAGCTTTCTAGCTTTGCCACTCCCAGTGAAAGAACTACCGAAATGCGACCTGAAAAGTCAGCATAGTGGTACCACGTTCAGCGTCATCAATTTTGCGTTTGTCGCCAACGTACACTATTCGTAATTCTCATTGCAAATACTTTTGTGTATTGTTCGTCAAGGCAGTCGACATCGGGTTAAACAATCAACCACTGGATAATAGTTAGCACGTGGTAACTTGACATGCTCGCGTATCCCTTTCGGACCGTGACCATGGCCCACTAGTGTAAATCCACGATTTTAGCTTACTGCCTTAATTTTGAACTGTCAAAAAACC
Organism: Paragonimus westermani; assembly: GCA_008508345.1. Lineage (NCBI taxonomy): Eukaryota > Metazoa > Platyhelminthes > Trematoda > Plagiorchiida > Troglotrematidae > Paragonimus > Paragonimus westermani. Next base: position 44,794 of record QNGE01002148.1, read on the forward strand.
CGCATCAAGCGAATACAATTCACAATTCATTGGACCCATTCTACCGAAGTGTGCACCCCAAACGTAACGCGAAGGCGCACCTGTAATTACTGCAAGCGCACGCACAGTGATGTTTTCCTGCAGCGTCTGACGCCTTTTGCTGTAATCACTAACATAAACAGTTTAATCTAAGTAGGCCTAAGGTTGATGTGCTAACTAATTTCGAGTTCGATGCTGGGATCTCCACTTGCTGGACAGCTACAGTTGTATCCACTTGTTGAAGATGAGGTGACTTTAGGTTAAAAATGATGGCTACTAACCAAAGTCCTAGCCACTGACTAACAGGCATCGGGAGATTGTTAAATTGTTACGCAACATCTATTAGGTAGCCTGATATGGAAGTAGACTTAATCAAACGATATATTCTAGTCTCTCATTGGTTAGCGCTTATTGGTTAACGCTTATTTAGTCAATGTGCTGTCATGGTTGGAGCGCGAGTGCTTCTAGGTTTGAACTCCTACTTGCTCAAGTTTTGTCTGAATGTCGATCGTCGTCATCTCCTGTACTCAGTTCACGTGCTTTCATTTACGTTACCATAAGACTATATGAGAAAGAATGGGGCGTTCCTCTTCAGGTGGGATGAAGTTATTGGAACATTAGATAGTGTGACTGTTATCAACTTCATTCGCCTGTGCAACTCATACCTGTGTAAACACAAACAGTGAATAGAAACTCTCCAATTCCCTTGACCAACTATTCCAAAATCAATTTAAAATAAATTAATTCATGGTACGTTTGGTATATCAGGTGGGAAAGTATTAATTGCACCTATAATTCTACATAGAGAAAACCACCGAGGAATAGTGAAAATATCCAGTAAGCAACATAAAGCTACATCTTATTGTTCCCGTTTGGTGAATTAGATGACGTGATTTGAGACTGGCATTATCACCGAGCTTGAGGAGATTCCTTATTCAAATCGGTGCAGTTTGGTTGACATAGACAGTAAAGGTATAAGTGAGTCGGGACGAATGAGTAAGCATGAAATACTCGCTAACAACGCGGTGCATCAGTCAAAATCAATATGGGCAAACTCACTGCCCGCATAAAAATGTTCCAAGCAACATTTATCCGTTGATTTCTGCTACAGACGTCCATCGGAGCCCTCTCGACCTTTTATCGAAAGAAAGCATCAGTGTACTTCTCGTTCCAATACGGCTGCACCGACGTAGTGGTCTTTAAGGACTATACATTCTAAGTTGTGACAGAAATTTTGTTCCACTTATCTTGCGAAGGGTGTAGTTGTCTAATTGTGAACGGTCGCTTTATCGAACATCTGTTTTCTTTTGTTACATGAAGTGGAGCATCTGATCGAAAGTCAGGTATTCGTTTATATGTATCCGGGTAGCTACTCTTCCATGACTGAGTGAATGTCAGCAGACGTACAGGATATTTACATTGTCTGTGAATATGTGCCAACCGCGAGACAGTAGACAGTACAACCGCTAGTCCAGTGGAGCCGTGACAAAGACTACGCATCTCGCCAACACCAACGCATGCAGATCATTTAGGGGATGTACTGGTAAGGGTACATGGTAATGAGGTATATGGTAGAGTTTCCATAAGGCTATCGTAACTATGCGTAATCATTAGCCTCTGCCTCACAAACGGCAACACACAGAGGCACTTTTCAAAGCACTAAGCCCGTTTACCCACCATCGTTCAATCCTAACCTCTGCATCTCATTGAAATTATCACAGGAAAAGAAATTATCATGTTTTACAAGCCTTCTAAATATCTAACGTATATATGACTAGGCAAGCCCATACACTGTGCGAAGAACACTGGCTAAATTCTCCATGCGGGAAGGCAGATTTGTACAAAGTGGACCCGGCAGCCCATCTGCTAGTCACTTTTGCCGTTTATTTGGCAACCTTCTTTCTCTTAGCGCGCTTAACAACGATTGCATAATGTTTTATCAAGCTTGTAGGTTTCAGCCAGATTATCGCAAATACAGCAGCTATGGGTTACGTCGTCTGATAATTCTTGATACACAAGTGACATGCAGCGTCACATGACAGTGAACAGCCTGTGACATAAAAAGTTAACAGTTGTTTCGTTTTTAAATTCCTATTGTTCGACTGCTAACGTCTTCTAACATACACGCTCCCGATATTGCTCATTCAGATGTACGGTGGATAAAGAGTGTATGGACAAAACCAAGAAAGACTATGCAACGCAAACAGCATATGACGGACTGCATGGATGAAGGGGTGGGTGGTTCAATTTAATGCTTAACTGATACATTACCAAAAGGAGAACAAGCCTTAACTAGAAAACAAAAACAGTGGTGGAAGGACCTGCATGTCAAAAACACGTCTAAACATGAACATTCAGTGTTAAGGTGAATGTATTTTGCAATCAAACAACCGAGATGTGAGTGAAAGTGAAGCGTCATCGGTAATAATTAGTCGTGTTGGGGCAACATTTTCCAAGTGCCCGACTGAAAAATTCAACTTATATCTGTTCCATTCTTTACCAGTAGCATACAGTACCAGGTTATTGAAGTGCCCAGTATGATCCTAACGACTGTTTCTTTGTTTCTTTTTTCTAGAACAGAGACTCTTCATCCAAAGAAAGCGTCAGAACTTCCCCTATTCCTTCGGTTGGGTCATCGGTCCAAGCATCTATGCACATTCGCAAAGCCTACAATCCACCATTTGTACGTGATTTGGTTGTTTCGACTTGACTCACTTGACCATCAACTTTTTTGCACGAGTTTGATTTCCACAATTTGTCTGCAGTGACATGGTTCTTGTTCAGAAGTTCAGCGTCTAAGAATAGCAACCAATTATAAGGACTTTTCTACAAGTATCTTGAGTTCTCCAACCCCAGTACATGAGTACAATAACTGGCAGGTGAATCAACAGCAAACAGTTGGCAAAACAATACCGTCAGATCAGCCCCTTTATTACATTAACTTGAACAGAAAATGCCTATAAATCGATCACGAAGCAACTGTTCTTATCAATGAGGACTACCGTGAGAGAGAATCACACCTACAAAAGAAATCACAAGCGTTACAGGGCGAATCGGAAAACCATGAAGGCATTCGTTAATTATTGTCTTCAGTGCTGTTCGTCGTCAGTCCATTTCTGAATCAGCTGCTCCGAGGCGGTCCACAGCTGCTCTCCCACGCCTTCTTGCAAGGCCTGGTGATTAACCATGGCCAGATCGCAATCCGCATAATAAGCACCAGGAACGAGGTCCTTCGCCAGGCAGCAGTACAAAGTGGTTTGTGCACCTTCCCACGGCGACTTAGTAAACCAACAAAGTGGTTTATGTACAATCCACTGCAAGAAGACAAACCAAGTAGACACAGAATGTCACTGAAAATGGTGACAGTCACTAATGGGTACCATCAGTTTCGAAGATGAACAAAAATGGTCGGATTTATAGACGTTGTTCCGCTTTTAAAACATTAAAACAAGTGTCACGGGACGATGGATCGGCCAGATCAAGACTGAAGTAGAACTTGTTAGTCCAGAACGTGTGCATTCCTAACAGCAGTGATCGCACAGTGATGTATAGGGCTCAATATGCTGTCATGTTACCGGCGCCCACAGATGTGTTATAGAACGGTGTCATACGTCCATCAAAAGTAACTCCCTATGCTAATGCTCAATATACATATACACGCCAGTCATTTTGGACTGCTAGTGTATCGAGAGGGTTTCAACTCAATGTATATATAGATGCGTAATCGGATTGAAATGTGGATCTTCTTCTGTGCATACCAGCTACTATGTCAAATGAGGTTTACGAGCTGCCTCCTTTCATTACCCGGACCGCTGTTTAGCTTGTACTGTATCACCGTCAACAGTTTGTTTTACATGTACTTCCTAGCATCTTCCAAAAATGTTCCGTCAACTTTACGATTACGGTACAGAGCAGTTAATTGAGCAGACGGACCTACTTAGTACAATGTTAACGATTTTCCAATCGTTGCAACAAATCTGAGTAACCGAACTAAGCGGCTGCATGTTTTCACCAAGAAGGCTATCTACAATATACACCATTCAAAACGTATCCTCCATCCATCTGTAGCGAAGATGACAATGTTACATATTTTACTGTTTCTAAATTACTCACTTTGCTCGTAACCCCGACATGGCGTTGACTGGAAACTAACTGACTTCTCGAGTGTATCAGTCAGGTATCGGCAGTCCCTCACTGGACAGTGGATTTATATTATATCGGGTGTAACGTGGGCCGCGTTTTTCCATAGTGTTGATTCTGTACCTTTTTAGTTTATCCCCGTGTTAGTTTTGTGGACACAGTTACATCGTCTCCTGACGCAACAATCCTTACACGGATACTGAACACAAAACAGAGGACGCTTGAAACATTACACATTATGGGCTAATATTACACCGTATATAACAGTTCAAAGGTCAGTGCAATAGTCGAGCACGGTGCGACTAAGCCAGGTAACCAGAATCCGCTGTAACATCACTTAGGAAAAGCCAAAAATCGTCATCTGGAGCTCCCCCACCCAGTCCAGTTTATCTTATGCCACCCAATTTTGGAAATACTAATTCATAGCTAATAATAGGTAGAGCATTGATTGTAATGCCTACTCATTAACGTCAATTCTGGAAACCACATATGAAGCAAATTAGTGTGATGTATAATAATGTTTGTTATTCAGAAGAATCCCAAACACAGACTTAGGATGGATGAGATCAAATGCACAACACTGTCCAAGTAGACGTTAGTAAGCCGCGTTCTGTGAAAATGTAATTCATTTCTGAAGAAAGTTGCATGCACTAGTGAACATGAGTGTTAATTTTAGTTCAGGTTAGACAGCTTGGCGAATCGTAGGTTGCCGTTCTTGACAAATTCAGGTAAGTGAAAATTAGCATTTCAGAAAGTTTCAGGTATACAGTCTACTTATCAGTAGCAGATAAGTAAATGGAAACTTTGAGCCTAAATTTAAATGGAGCGATTGTTGCGCACGACTTACGCGGAAAAAGTTTATCTGTATACAATTACGTTCGTTGTGTGGCTTCTTCATATGCAGCATTTTAGAAAATGCTCCCGTAAACGTCGTGTTCCAATCCGGCCGTATCATTTTTGTGACTTCGATCCTACTACTACGCACCCCGAAAATGCAAAATCTCTCCAAACGTTTGCACATTTTACGCAGCCCTTTTGCGCCGTTGTGGTATCTAACTGTACACCCACCGGGTGGGAAGTTTTGGAGTTTTCACAATTTCTTACTGAGGCTCCGTCTTTTAATCGTTCGGTTGGTCTAAGGTTCATGGGCTTGTGACCAAAATGAACAAAACATAACATGAAACACAACATTTTCAACGCAACCATTGATGCATGTGATTCGCTACCGTGTTCACAATGATTTGTGCAACTGAAGAGGTATTAGTACACATAGCCAATGACATTTGATAACCCAAATTGAGAGTTTTTTTACATTCACCTTCCGTATTGTGAGCAGTGCTTGTATTGGTCTTTTTGAACTAACTCACGTCTGTCAACCCAAAATTGGTAGTCCATTGCTATTCTGATGACTGATAACACGTTTAAAGTGCGTTTAAAGGGTGTACCAAAATTTCAATTTCACCTCGTCATTGCACACAAGAAAGAGAATGTGACAGCCGGCTTGGTGTTTATTTTCTAACGATGTTGAAACCAGAAGTCTAACCGTTCACACATGTGCTGTGGTGAAATAAACGTGCAGCACACGTTGTAAGATTCAGCTTGGTTGGATAAGCAATTTCTTGCATTGCTGAATAGGAAAATGATAGCACACTGAACGACCTCCGGCAGCATGCAAGTTATGAACCATACACACGTTTACACGTCTATAGTCTACACACCTGAAATCATAATAAATCACAAAGTGCCACTAGAGTGAAACAAAGCCTCAAGGTTGAAGTGACGGTGATCTGTACCAGGAAAACCCACCTTTCCGATCCAAGAGAGTTTCCTTCCAAGAGAAAACTTTCGTCCAATCAGAATGAGTAAAACTTTCCAGTATGGTCTAGAGTCTCCCTTCACTATCTTTTTACTTGTTAGGCGTTTATCTATCGACTCCACTCCCGTCGATGGCTTAATTACCTTAATTGCTATTATCAGTGCCTGTCCTCTGAGCTTCTTATTCGAGAATATCCGTGGGTCACCGCGAACCATATACATACCTTGTAATTTTTCAAGTGTTCGAGCGGAACAAAGTGACCTTTGTATTGCTCGATTTGAGCCTAGGGTCGGTCGCGCAATTCGGTGAGGCCAAGGCTTCCGTTTTGCTTACCTTATGGTGGAAAATTTGGGTTCTTTCAAACAGTTTTTATTTCGCCTTTGATCCAGCGTACGGAGCCGGAAGTGTGTGCAATTTGTTATGACGGTGAAATAGTCAATACGAACAATTATTCAACTTATGATGGAAAATGACCTTTTGTCCGTTTCGTCCTTTGTGAGCCCCAGGTTCATTCATTCATGCCGATCACCACAGCACAGCAGAACTATTTGCTGTATATCTTCACTCATGAGTGTACCAGACGGTATTCAACCGCGAACTAGTCGAACGCTAGCCAACATGGAACCGATCGTTTTGTGCACTGCTATTAGCCCTTACAGTTTCGAAATCTGACGAACATGATCAACCAGTCAGTTGTCACACGACTTCCTGTTTCACTAAATAAGACCGGGTGTTAATCCAGCGAGAGGTTTGTTAAAGGTATTATAGGAATTGTAATCACAATAACTGTGACGCCAGTGGAACTTCGTAAGATATTCAGAAACTCTGAAGGGTGCACCGAGATGCACTTAACGGAGCACAGTTGTCAATCCTTGTGCACACAAACAATTCGTATTGACAGTGTGGCTTCCCAGATAGGCGGACAGCTGAAAGAAACAAAAATATGGCCGATAACCATGCTAACTTAATCCAGGTTTCTAGTGTTCAATCGTACACTACATTCCATTTAAGCCCCCCCCCCCTCCTTCTATAGCCAACTACATGTAGGTTCAGTTTCTCAGGGGGTAAGAATTACATCGCTCCCGTATTGTCAATCCAACGGCGAATGTGACATAACCGGGCGGACAGTCTTCTGAAGAATCCCGAGATGCTAAATTTCAATGCCTTGTTACAGTTGACATACTGAAGAGATAACGCTAGCACACTGGCACAGGAGACAGCTGAAGGCCAACAAAATTAGCGAGACATCAAAATCCTCCACTGTTTGAGTTCCTTTCTTCCGGAATACACTTTTTTCCGATATTAGCCTTCTATGGCTGGCAGCGCAATCTCTCGGATAAAATGCATTACAACAAATGCACAGCGGGCCTCTCTCTCCACCGCAGATGTGTAGAGGAAAAGTGTGGATCAGTGCGTTTCAAACATATTGATAAAATCCATTGCTTTTTTGCAGGTGATCCTCTTAACGACAGACATTTCATCAGGTTGTTGAACGCCAGGGTTACGTTGCATTCAGAAACTCAAAACCAAATGAATTTAGCGTTACACACTTGAATATCGAAACAAGTTGACAGCAAAAATGCGACAAGTGAATGAATTTGTCTGGCGAATTCGAGTCGTTACAATGTTCGCCCGACATTTGAGCAGTAGAGTAGGTGCTACATTGTACAGTCATCCGGACAAACACGAGAAAGACTCAGAAGCGAAAATTGGAATATTTTTTTATGTTTCCCCTTCAGTGCAACATGATGGGTGAAAACCTGGGAGGTTTCGCTCGCTAATATGACAAATTTCCGATCCCCTCTCCTATTGCTGCTTGAGCTGTTGAGTGTGTATTCTATTCAAGCAGCCAGTTTGAAGAAAGTATTTCACTAAACCCTTTATCGTTGCAGTCCCAGGTTTATGCTTCCTCGGATGATGGTGCTTGGACTTCTCCTACATACTCTGTAGACCCAAATCCAAAAAACGCATCACAACCTACTCTGTTCTGTCGCCATCCGTCAGCTGTTTTGGCAACTAGCCAGCGCTCAGATTGTCCGAACACCTCAACATTTGAAAAACTGTCCTGTCAACTCCATTCGATAACCCCACGAATGTGACTTTTTCCCAAATCGAAATCACAGGAATCGTTAATTTTCCCAACGATAATTTTATCTATGGTGAGTAGTAGAGGATTTAGGTTTTATATGAATTGAACTTTACCCAAAGATGACGGCAGCAGTTACATTTCCATAGAACTTTCATTCGGCCCCTTAAGAAAAAAAATCGTACCTCGTATGAAGTCAGTGGCGCAGAGATCAACAAGGATGCCTCATGACAGCGAGAGTGAAATTCTATTCCCAGCCGTGTACGCTACTAACAAGCTCTAATAAGAGCGAAACCCCTAAAGAACGCTTCTTTTCTTAACGGGCTGACTAGGAAATCTATGGAAATAGAACAGCTATAATCAATTGTGAGTGACGTTTAGTTCACGTGATTAACTAGCTGACGGAGTTTGTCTTGTATTGCGAAACTTAAACTTAGCAATTGTGCATGCATAGTCCTGTCGCAGAGCAATCCAGCGGAGCATCAGCTGAAGCTTCCATTAATAGGAGGCCGCAACTCGTTGCATTCGTCCAGTGCATGCGGAGGGGCAGTGAGCCCGGCAGCCATCGCAGAGGTTTTTTTTATCATCGTGACTTGAGCCCAACTTCACCGCATACACGACTTTCTTCCGCACTCACACGTCTGAATGCGTACGATAACGATTGCTGCCCTGATTTGAGCTGATTTCCGGCAGAATGGTCATCGCTTTTTTATACAGAAAAATTGTTTGTTTAAAACTGGAATAAACGACACACGGGATTTTGAAAATAGACATAGTGAGAAGGATAGCTATTTAATACAGATGAGCGTTTTCTTTAATGGGGGTGTGTGATTGTGCCTTACATATCCATTCCACTGTTAACCCAGGCCTCAGTGCCCGCAGCCTTCTGAACACGACACTAATGTCGATGGCCTTCAGATGCTCGTAAATAAACATGTGGATTTCTTCGGATTTGAATCACTCATCAGGTAAACGGCATTTGACGATTATTGTGCGCCACCTAGTGGTATGTTGAATTTTAACAAACAACGTCCAGTCCACCATAATTTCAATAGAGGATTTATCAGACAGTGTCTAACACCGAACTGCCCATGCACCAACTAGAAACAATCCGATCGTATTATACACAGTTAACTCTTTCACACCACGTACCCGTTGTAAACTCTTTTTATCAAACACATGCATGAGGACTGACTGATCTAATCAGTCTACTTTGAACGATTTGTGGTTCCTTACTTCGTGCGCCTATCAATCACTCAGAACTATCATAAATTCACTGGGTCCGTAACGGTTGAGCTGGACGCGGTGGAGTACTGAGCGAGTGCCACGGTTCACCAGTGTGCTAATGAACCATCGTATTTTGGTAGGCCAGCTGGCTACCTCACAGTTCTACCACAGCATGTGTTTATTACGTTACTATTGTGCAGGCGTCCGTGTACTGTACAAAATGTATGTGGTGTACCGTGAGAGTGGCTGGTAGCAAGAAGGTTACCTTCCTGAACCTCGTTCTGGCTATCCCCGACGGACAAATCCGGATATGGCCTGTCTATCGGAGTGTAAACCTCAGAAAAACATCCTCACCATAAATAGTACAAGTTGATAAACCGCTTAACTGTGTCCAACCAGACGAGCACCGTGAACAGTTAGTTGCACCAGACTGAAGAAACACCTTCTAAACACTAGAAATATAAGAATGCTTTAATTCCTAGAAGAACGACAATAGTCGATTCTGTTTAGTTTGAATTCCTGCCCCAAAGAAAAGTACTGCTGGGTTGAACAAAGTATCAACGAAATGACCCTAATGAGATTGTCGGATGACAAAAATTTGAAAGTGAAACTTTTCTTCTCAAACGACAGGTAATCAACTGAAAACAACTTATAGATTATTCAATTTGCTAAGCGATAATGAAGGTAGCACAAGCTGAATTGCTACAGAACAAGTACCAAGTTTATTTGACTACCCCTTTTTCTGTCACAAAGCTGCTAAACGGTTGGTTATATCGAGTACCTTCGTGCGCACTAGTGACGATATTGTGTAAAAATAGTCAATCGTGCACCTGCATAACCCACATATTTCAAACATGATACCGTTAGCATGTGTCCGGCGTGCGACAAGATGTCAAGACAATTGCGTTCATCCACGAACAGTATACTTTTCTACCCTGCATAACCTCGAAACGGCCTACAACGGTTGTATGTTGATCGAACAGTTTAAACGCATTTGGCTGAAGATTAGGAAGTTTATGACCAGAACATCGGATAGGTTAAATCTCATACATTTAATAGTAGCATGCAGTCAGATATGAGTACCTGATCTTCTTACGGTGCGTAAATCATTCAATAGCCTCGGACGACTAAACATTTTTGGCGAATGTTAATGCGTCTCTGGTTACCGGCTGATCAGAAGTGGTCGAAGACTGAGCAAGGTAAGTACTATTTTCATCTGATCCACATACGGAAACATCCTTGGACCATCGACGGAAAGTGGAACTGTTCTTTATACGCCACATACGAAGTGACGATGATGCTTATCATTGCACGGACACAAACGTAGAGAATCTATGCTGTTTGTTCGAAAATGTCTGAATCTTTCACACCCACCAGTGTAAAAATAATGCAGCACTGTATAATTATACTGAATATTTCGAGCACTGTTTTCCTGTCAATAATTCGAATAACAGGCAACAGGGCAATGTTATGCGACTTATTCTCGGAAAAATTTTGCAACAACGCCAGTGTGAAAAGACTACGGAATTTCGCATTCTGCAATCAAGGTCACATGCTAGCACTGTGCACACTATCATACTGAATAGAGCTACTTAGTTGAAAAACCAGCAAACTTACACGAATCCATGGGTGGTATTTGAAAATTTCTGTCCGCACCAATCCGGGGTGTAGACTGACTGCCGTTATACCTTTCGAGGACCATCGTTTAGCCAATTCTTTAGCAAAAATCACATTGGCTAATTTGCTATTCGAGTAGCATGCTCCAACAAGCGGGTGGTTCAGGTCTTCGAAGTTCATGGTTGCAAAACGATGTCTCAAGGAGGATACAATTACAATACGCGACCCACCGACGACTGACTGCAACAGTGGACACAACAACTGAGTCAACAGAAATGGACCCAAGTGATTAACTTTCAGTTGCAACTCGATTCCACTTGAATCGTACCGAGCATGTTTTAAATCGATTCCAGCGTTGTTGACAAGTATATCGACCGGCTGGTTCCGCTTGAGCATTTGCGCAGCAAAAGATCGGATAGATTGTATGGATTCCAAATCCAACTGTTCACACTCCAACTTTGGGGACAGAACAAGGAAAATAGACATGGTGCACGTCTTACACATACGTCAAAGAAACAGCGACCAGTCAATGACTATCAAATTTACTTAAAATTTATTCTGATTCAGCGAGTTAAAATACCTGGTCCTCTCTGATAGGCGTTAAATGTGGCTGATCAGCTTTGGATTTCAAACCAAATCGTTCCAGGAGTCGCTGACGAGCTTCTTCAGCTCTAATTCGGTCCCGGCAAGCCATGATCACTTGAGCACCACGACGCGCTAACTCACCGACAGTCTCGTAGCCAATGCCTTGATTACAGCCGGTGACAATGACCAACTTCCCATCCAGACGATTGTGTAACCGACAGACTGCAGCTTTGAAGAAACGCCTTTTTAATAGCCAAAGAACTAGCAAGGCGAACAGGAGCCATATATAAAAAGGCACGACCATTCCTCTGAGAAGGGATAAATCGGTGTAATGATTGAGGGAGAAATTGACCAAGTTTATCCCAGTTATTGCTGTAAAACAATTGAAAAATGTTGTTTACAGATTACTACAAAATCATCATACACATAGCCAATAAAACGAAATCATCCTTTTTAGAAAAAACTGCGATTACACATAATTGTTCGGGCTTCTGTTCAAATAACCAATTCCGAGGTATTTGATCAGATTAGAGTCTAGTACTCAGCACGTCACACTAAATGCGCAATATCACGGAGATATTTGGATTTCATTACTGCAATGCAGTGATGAACACAATTGTTATCTGACCGATGGAACCCTGTAGACGAGAGGACGAACACAAATTCCCCTGACGTTTACACGCCGATCTATGTTCATAAGGCATCATAAATGTCCACAGTTTTCTCTGACTTGTCTAGTGTCAGCTAGCTCTCAGTGTATGAATAGTAGATGGATGTGACTGATGCGCTGAGTTTCTGATAAAATTGAACATCGGGTGCCAACCCAGTCACCCAACTAAGACCCGGTTTAAATAGAAAACATTCTTGAAGGCTGTTAATGACAGTGTACCCACGCCAACCGGAGTTTGACACAGTTCCAAGCGTAAATAAACCTGTGAATATGAAAAATGCGGTCAAAGGAGTACATGGTATTTTGGCAGGATCATTTCGCTCGCCTACCGCTAAGTGTGAGAACAAAAATAATGGAGGCAACTTAAAATGGGTGGACATAACCACAGAAGTAGGCAGTATATTTGCTGGTGGTGAATCAATGGAGGTCTGCACACAGTAGTACAATGGAATCACGTGATTATCTGTTTCCGTTTTGGTATTAAACCATCGAAAAATGTGAGATAAGAACAGATAGTCAAAGCATGCGGTCAAAGCGACGGAGATAATAAATGTCAGCGTGACAGGGGTCAACCTTTCACTTGCAAACGAACGCTTGGCTAAGACAGGCAAATATGAAATGAATAAAAACTAATGCTACTAGAACGAAAGAAATGAAGTGTTCAGTCGGTCTTTTGCGGAAAGACTAAAGTTGCCCGCGACCTCCACAACTCCGAATGATTAGACGTTGTTGATGGTATGCCCACTGGAAGGTTCTAACTGTGCAAACTTTGTCTCCTTCCTTTCAGTTGTCCAGCAATGGCAGTACGATCGATTCTGGTTGTAAACATATCCAGCCATTCGGAGGTGTACTTACGAAAACGTGTTCCGGGTTGAATTGACGCACATCTAAAGTATCCAATTCCTTGCGCATAAGTTAAGCCATGGGTTGCGTTGGAGTTGGTGGTCAGTGTTATGGGACTATTTCTGGGGATGCTGGTATCAGCGTCGTGTTCTCAGTAGCATCAGTTTGGTGGCGTTATATGTATGCCTAACAGCTGATGAGTCCGTATGTGATGCGATTGGAATTACTACCCAGCGGGATAGGCAAAGAGGCGTCAAAAGTTTACGTTGATACAATTATGAAAGTGGGTATGGGATCAACAGAATTATCGGATATATTGCCATAGTGCAAAACATAACCGTTGCCTAACGATCCCGCAAACAGTAAGTGTTCTTCATGTAACCTATCCGGTGTGAGGAATCGATGTATGCTACAGATTAATGTGTGTTTGCAGAAGGTAAATGCGAAGCAACGAAGTGGAGGATATGAACCCGAATAGGTACATTCGTAAAGCAAACTTCCACAGAACTTGCGTTACCACGTCTTCAACCTTTTCGCAAGTGACTTGGCGAAGGAATCAAGCGACAGATTAACGTAATAACTGTTTGGACCCACAGAGCTTTTAAATATAATCCGACGGTCACTCGTGAAACTCCATGTGAGTCTACATGTTAAATTCCGATCGCGTCCACTCTCAGCGGTAACATAAAAAGAGGGTGCTAAATGCAAGTAGGAAGCACATGTGAACCTCCATCGCTGAAGTCCACAAAGTGTTCAGTACAACTGCCATTGTGGGAACATGAATTCCATTACGCAGCATTCCAACAACAACTGCGTGCGTGCACAAACGGTTGCACATTTCAGTGTTCTGACACTTTTGCTCATAACTTTGTGTTATCTCATCGAACCTAGACAATTTGGATATTTTTGTGTTCCTCTCGTCGTGCCCTATCGGAATATACAAATTTCGCGTTCATACTGTGACGGGTTATCAACTTAGTATTTTAAAGCACGGCGCACGGAACTTCAGCCGCAGACAAAATTTTGTTTTTGAAGAAATTCTGTCGATTTTGCTATCGGTGGGTAGCCCTTCATTTTCTGCGTCTAGTGGTGCAAAGCATTCAGTTGTGCATCCATTAGTACTGGAGTTATTGCTTGTTAACACGTTCGTCCATCACATCAGCTTTAAATGTCCAGCGTCACCAATCCTGCCACACTCGATCGATAGAGCGAGCGTCCTTACCAAGCCTGCTAAGCCGTGCGGTCGTGCCACCAGATCATCCACCGCACCGTGAAACTTGCCCCTCCACTAGCGCCAGTGGCGATGACGCATGCAGCCGACATGTCCACCCAGCGTGACCTATGTGCAGCTTGTCGCCAAGCCGTGAGTCCAAAAGTACTTTCAGTCATGTGTCGTCTATGTAAACTACGTGTGCATTCTGCTTGTGATGCGACCTTAACCCAGGCCAGTATCGAATTGCTGAATAGCGATAGCCACCCTGCAGTCTGTTATCACTGTGCAAAGTGTAGATCAGCTGATTCAGGAAGCAGTAGAAGCAGGTTGGAGGACAGAATGGGGTTTTTGGAAGCAAAGTTGAGTAAACTTCAGGAGCAGGTTCACCCACTGATTCATGACTTGGCCATTAAACCAAGCTGTGCCACGAATGCGGAGATATCAACAACAAATCTCCAATATTATATGATGAACTCCCAATCTGATAACAATCCTCCAACGTCTCAAGAAGATAAAGCTAAGTCAGTTTATGGTTCACCCACCGAAGCCACCCAGAACAGACATAAACATGTAACAGAGTCACTTGGGAATAAGTTTGTCACGAAGTCGCGTTACGAACTCAGTGTAATCTGTACCAACATCAAAGAACCGAGTGAATCATTATTGCAAAATAGGCATAAATACGATATGGAAGAGTGGTTGAAGTTGTGTAAACGAATGCAGTTGAAACCTGTTGAACCAGTATCACTGACACGATTAAGCCGATCACCGAATTCATTACATAAAGACAAACCAAGACTCCTCAAAGTTACTGTTAGGACTGAGAAAGACTTGGAGCGTATATTGCTGTCAGCATTTCTACTCCAGAAAGGGTCTGAAAATAGTGAAAGGATTTTCGCTGATGTACCTTGGTGGGAAAGGTCTCGCAAACCTGGGATACAAGCTAGCATTAATGGTGCTGAAGGTCGAAGCCTAATTATTCTAGGTGTCCCGGAGACTGATGAAACAACCGATAAAAAGGTGAGAAACAAACACGATTTTCTTCAATGGAAATTCCTTAGCGATACACTTAAAACGGACGATGTGGCTGTGGTTGACACGTTCCGGATCCCCAAATCACCAAAGTATATGGGGAGTGGTCCTAAACCGCTAAAGCTCACTCTACTCCGAAGTGAAATGCTCGACATAGTGAAAACGCAGTGGCAACGTTATCGAAACTTGCTTCCTAGAGAGCTAAGGATAAGTTCATCTACACGTTTCAAAGGACCGGCAGATGCTGACGAAGTCAATGCAAAAGAACCGGTAGAACAGTGTGAAAGAACGGTTCCAGCAAAAAACGATCAACCGCCGACTCTTCCGGAGTCGGCATCGTTGTAAACACTCCATCCGCACGTCCCCACTTGCATTGCCCTTCATTGTTATCAAAGACAACGATCAAATGTCTCTACACGAACGCGCAATGCTTGACTAATAAGTTAGCCGAATTAGTCGAACTATGTAGAAAACACTTACCACATTTGATTGCCGTAACCGAGACCTGGTTCCAACCACATATATCTGACAATGAACTCGAAATCAGAGGGATGTCTCTCCTTCGTCGTGATCGCATAGTCAGAGGAGGGGGAGTGGCAATTTACTATAACCAACAACTTTTGTGCCGGGAGGTCACTGATGGTGACCTGATGCTGCAAGATACTCTATGGTGCTCAGTAAAAATGGTATCAGGAGCAGACTGCATAGTGGGCGTGATTTATCGACCACCGTCAGCACAGGAATCATACAATTCTAGCTTGCTGGAGAAAATTCGCCTGGTGTCTTCTAGATATCGGACCAGAGTGCTAATTATGGGTGACTTCAATCTACCAAACTTACTGAAAAGTCAGATACACCCAGTAAACTCCCTTGACAGTAACTTCCAAGAACTGATGCACGATCTACCCCTTTATAACCATGTCTCGAACAACACTCGTTTTAGAGGAACAGATACGCCCTCCATCTTGGATCTCGTACTAACAGGTGAAGAAAATGTGGTTGAAGACATGATCTACGAAACTCCACTGGGATTAAGCGACCATCTGGTACTTGTTTTCGATTATGTGTGCAACGCGGAAAGGTCGAGCGACGCACACAAAACGATAAGAAAGGTAGATTTCGTAAAACTATCAAATGCCCTTCATAACATTACAGACTGGAGTCCGGAAAGTAGCGACGTGCATCAGCATTGGTCTAGACTGATAGGGAGACTTCGGAATGAAATAGAATTGCATTCATACTATGTCCCGAAGAAACCAAGAAAAGGTTTTCAATTCCAAGTAAGGAGCCGAACACGGAAATGGATAGCGGTACGAAATGCTGCATGGGGAGACCATCAACGGCACGTCACACCAGAATCTTGGGAAAAATATCGACTACTAAGAAATAAAGTCACCAAACTCGTCAAAGAAGATAAACAGGAACACCAAACACAAATAATAAGGAAAATGGAACAAAACCCAAAGCTCCTTTACCAAATTGTTAACAATCAGTCAAAAGTAAAACCTGGAGTTTCACCGTTACAAACTTCTGAAGGTACAACTGCCACTGCATCCGCAGCTGCTGAAGAACTGGCAAACTTTTATTCCACAGTCTTTTGTCCCAAAGAATGTGTAACTCTTAGTCTGCATCCGCTTCTTTCACCCACCGACACACTTCAAGACATGACTGTGAACGCGGAGAGTGTACTTCTCATACTCCTCGGTTTGAATACGAAAAAATCCCCTGGAGCTGACGAAATAACGCCGCTCATTCTTAAGCAATGTGCTCGCTCCTTGTATACATCTCTCACAGATCTGTTTAATCTGTCACTAAACTGCAGTATGGTCCCCATGGACTGGAAGTGTGGCACAATCACTCCAATTTTCAAAGGAGGGGATCGCTCAGATGTGTCCAACTACAGACCTGTTACACTATTACCAGTGATCTCCAAAGTGCTTGAACGACTAGTGGCGAATAAGCTTACCAAACATCTTGAAGGAAATAACATACTCTCTATTGCACAACATGGTTTCAGAAAGAGTCACTCCTGCCTCTCTAACCTCCTCCTAACTCTCGATGACTGGACGCTGGCTATAGACAACGGCAATCCCATCCATGCTTGCTACCTGGATATGTCCAAAGCCTTCGACCGTGTTAACCATAGCATACTTTTACAGAAGCTAAAACAACACGGTGTCACGGGTAAACTATTGGCTTGGTTAGAGAACTACCTGATGGACCGTGTTATTCAAGTCAGAGTCGACGGTGCTTTATCGAAGCCAGTTGCGGTCACAAGTGGAGTACCTCAAGGATCGGTTCTT
Source organism: Paragonimus westermani (assembly GCA_008508345.1). Classification (NCBI taxonomy): domain Eukaryota; kingdom Metazoa; phylum Platyhelminthes; class Trematoda; order Plagiorchiida; family Troglotrematidae; genus Paragonimus; species Paragonimus westermani. The sequence goes on from QNGE01002148.1 coordinate 62,344, forward strand.
GGGCCAACCCTCTTTCTAATCTACGCTAACGACATACCAAACCTTGTTCGATGTAAAATTATCTTATTTGCAGATGATATCAAGTTATGGGCGAGTATACGCACCTCTGAAGACTGTGTACTTTTGCAGGAGGACCTCAACGCACTATATGATTGGTCATTGAGAAACAAATTACCCTTCAATTTTCAAAAATGCAAAATGCTCAACATAGGAAAATGTGTCGAATTCACCTACACACTGGGTCCGCATCGTCTTGCATGGACTACTGACGAAAAGGACTTGGGTGTTTGGATTAGTAGCAGCTTGAAGACCTCATTACAGTGTACTGCTGTCTACAAGCGGACTTCAAAAATCCTGGCACTGTTGAAACGGATCTTCGGTAGATTCACAAGACAGACGCTGCCCAGTATACTCAACACGTATATCAGACCAACGATGGAATATGTTGTCCAAGTCTGGTCACCATGGCTTCAAAAGGATATAGTTCTGCTACAGCGAATATACCACCGAGCTACAAAGTTGGTGACTGGACTCCAGAGTAAACCATATGAGGAGAGGATTGAAAGTCTTAAGTTGTTTGACTTCTGCTATCGCCGCATCAGAGGCGATTTGATCTTTACATACAACATATTACACACACCGAAGCACCCGCTCCAAAAACTGTTTGTCCGGCGAGAACCGCGAATTAGCAGGACTCACGATTATTTGCTAGCAGTACCGCACTCGCGAGGGAACAGCCGGAGGTACTTCTTTGCAGTCCGCGTGTGTTTCGCCTGGAATTCTTTACCCCAAAATGTCGCTCACTCACCCAACTTAAATATTTTCAAAACTAATCTAGACTCATTTTTATCTACACAACCAAAAATCGAACCCCCACACAGTGCTTAACTTCTGTATAAAAAAAACAGACGCATTTTTGTTTTTCATTGTACGCACATTACATACTTCCATCCTGTGGTAATTGTAAAGCTGATTGCTTCTTATACCATAAAAACCTTGAATTACCTTGAATTCCAGAATAAACCTGACGTGGACCACTCGTGCCTACGAAGGGCGCGGCTGACCTGAAGCGAAGAACAATGATGTCGAAATTTGTTTGTCAACAAATCAAGTGTTTGTGTATTCTCACGGACGCAGGCTCAAAAATGAAACTGGGACAGCTGAGGAATTGAATCGACTCAAAAGTGCACGATAGGGCCAACGGATTTTCAGCGACTGACTGTACGACGATCAATTTTGAACAGTATGTGAAAAATGTAACCATTACCACTCGACACCGGTTACATTCGCACGCACAAACAACAGTAGTGTTGTGACCCAGAATGTGTTTGGATCGCGCATATCAACTAGTGGTCACGTCATTTTCGCTTTAGATGTCAATCGATAACGTTTACGCGAGCTGTTCATATGACCTTTGCTGCGACGTCAAAGGGTCAAGTCTACTGGTCATGTGCATCCGCTAAACTTCACTCATCGCCTCTGCTCTAAAATAGCTTCTAGGACAGGAGTGAATTGAGACCAATAAATACAACCAATTGATTGCAAATTATTCTGGAATTGCGCATTGTCGATCGTGTTGTTTAACTGAGCACACCATCGAGCGAAATCGAAAGTCATATTCACGCCGTTACCAGTACGTCGGGTTTAATCGGTAGATGACGTGTTAGACGTATACGTGTACGAATTTTGTCGTTGGTGCATTTGGTTCGAAATTTCACTCTGCTTCGGGTAGAAATCGAACGCATTTGATGCGGGAAAACCCACACATAAGAAGCTAACGCACTGCCTAATAATCTGTGCATTTTTCAGGGTCATTCTCAACGTTTAAGTGCAAACTCGACAATGGGAACTAACAACAAATACTTACGTCTTTCAAACTTGTTGACAGAAAATGAAATTCAAAGAATCTTGATGGATGTCAGCGCGCTGTGAAGACGATTTTTAATTGTTAACATCTTAAAAATCGTTGTTTTGATCTCTGCTGATGTCAGGTTCAATACAGGCACGTATCAGCTATCATAAGCACTACCCATATTGTGTGGGCGAGTAATTGCATTCTTGGAATCCCTCGGCCTACTTCGAGATGTCCGGATTTCGCACAACCCCATTCATCGGGTTCATCAGCCTAATTTTTCAAGGAGCATTTGTGAGCGCTGATTAGTTTGTTAGCCGAAATTCGTATGTTGAAGTTTATACGTAATTTGAGTCAGCACTATTTTCGGACAGACATCTATCGATATGGGCAACTAAAACATGAAATCCTCTGAAAAGTTGTACGTTGACAAGAGCTCATCACCTCTTTGTCACTGAGATAGAATGCGACATCATTCAATGATTCATCTATTTTCAACAATGACTGCTCGGAATTATCTGTAGTTGTTCAAATCTTCGAACCTCACAAATTCCTTGTCAGCATTAGTCCAGTGAACGAAACTGGGTAGGTGTTTTTCACACGAATATACCTTAAAACACTGGGTTCTCTCTGGCAAGTTCATCAGTGCAGAAAGTACACAGGTGATGCGATATGTTAACATTTCGTTCACTCTCACTAGTCACAAACGCAAAGCATGCGGATCGCATACGACAGACGAATAGAGGTAAACGGGACACGGACAAACAACTGTTGTGTCATCAACACCACGACAACTCAGCGGTTTGCTTCAACCAACATGGTACACATAACGCTGACCGGTTTCGCTAAACACCCCCTGGCTTCGAGTTCTGATGCAATTTGAAGATCACCTTTACATGGCAATATACACTCGTCGACACCTGGTAGTCTCCGTTTAGTAGATCATAACACACTGTGAACAAAAGGATGATGAGTAGGTTAGATGCAAGTAAGTGAAATAAACTTTGTCACTGTCGTTCAGATCAACTGATGATCTCTATCGCCTGTTAAATAACTCGCTCTACCTTTCATAGACTTGAGACACAGTGGCACTCTCCCCTTCTTTTTCCAGCTTTGTTGATGTATTGAATGACAAATATTTGGTTTAGCTTTCGATTCAGCTTTAAATTAATGTTTTTTCTATTTCCCTCCAGTACTTTCTTCCATAATGAACAAATTCTTGTCCTATGCTTTCATTATCTTCCCTCATAGCATACATCATGCCATTCGAATCCCCATTTTGTGCTTCCTGGAAATAAAAGTATCATACTAGCCTACCATTTGACAAACTGGCATTCGCCTACTCAACCAGACAGGTGTTGACTCATGCACCCCGTTGTCCTGTTCCTGCAGATTTGCACTGGATGTGTGATGTATGAGTGGAACCACAAGTGCAAGCCACTTGTGTTGGGGGCTCATATGTAAGGGTTTTCCGGTTTGGTCAGCGTGACAGAATAATCGGAAGCGGCTGTTGACAATCGGGTGAACAAGGGAAAGAGGTGAGTTGAGACTGAACTAGTGGGAATGAACACAGTTTCAATCTTAAGTGTTCGAAAACAAGAAGTAAGGTGTCATCAGCAGGACACCTTTCTAACATGTTTTACTTTGGTGCGTCAATAATTGCACTTACTCTGGAGAAATCGACCGAAAAACGGCAAAATTCACACCGTTAAGCCCTAATAGCTGTCATCTTACTCAAAGCCCCCGTCACCCAGCTTGTGAGTCACGAGGGCATCATCCCGGGAAACGGACCTAACCTGCAGTGGCCAGCCCTTTGATAGTAGATTTCACTCCACTGCATCAAGTCATCGTTTGCTCGACTCTCATCAGCAGAAAGTACTCCGTTTGGCAGATGACTAGCTAGAGTCCTTAGTACACGACCAGACCATCTAAGTCCGTGCACACGTGAAGGCTGAGCTATAGAACACAGATACTGGTGATCAGATACCGTAAAGTGTTTCCTGTCTTTCATGATAGTATACCACGTTCCGCAGCCGTTAATTACACCAGCCTTCACAGAAAACTTCCCACCAGAAGTGCCATATATAAGCATGAATTTCATTCCCTATGGCTCATACACTACTGATTTAACTCCCACAATTTCGTCCCCTATTGCCAAAGCAACGTAATCACAGTGGTTTTGTGGAAACACTTCAAACTTTAAGTCTACAAAGCAAGTTCCGAACTTTTTGTCAAGGATGCAGGGTAGTACTTAAATCTGTTTGTACTGTTAGAAAATTGCCAAACAACAAGATCTTGTAGTCAACACGGTCAGTATCAGTCTGTCTTCCAGCGAACAGCTGGTATACATCAAGCCTTATCTGTGCAGTGTACGGCCCATCATCATTTTGCCTTCGACAAAATCAATCAAAAAAGGTGAAAGTGGATAACTGTTTCGTATTTCATTGGAAACACACAAGTAGTATGCAACTACCGCCTGTTCCTGACTGTCCCCTGATTGGACAGGAGACAACAGATGAAAATAACCGGTTACTCAAAACATCCGTCACTACAGCATACAGATTATGTATTTTCACTTTCACGTGTATGTTCGAGAAACCGCAGTTTCCGGCATTTTTACATTTTATAAGGCCGTTTTCAATGCCAATTTTGTGAAATCAGAATGAGATCTACACAATAAAAGTGTCCACAAGCATGTTCGAAACCAAAAGCACCAGCTGTGATTGAATGTAACAATAAGTAATGCAAAGGAATACCGTTCAGTATTCTACTGTCCAATAAAGTCAAACCGCCAGCAGCCTAGGCGTACTAAAGACTAATTTCGTGTCTGGGTGGACTCATTATCACTCTGAAAACCAACGGTTCATCCTGATTATACGGTAGCTAAGAGTGTACATCCGAACATCAAAGTTGTCAAGGAACAATTTAGTGGTCTGTTTTGAAGGAACCATGTGTTCCTCACCAAACGTGAAGACCTGACCACGGAGAAATATTTCGTGGAGAAAATAAATTGGTAAGAAAATAGTGTGAAAGTAGCTGCAGGGAAAAACCAGGAAGCATAGTACTCGGACTATAAGAATAACCAAGTTGACTGGAAGTGAAAATCAGTGAATTAGCAGATTAAACATGACAGCCACACATAGGCAAAAATCGACAATGCACTCGGAAAGTTGACAGCCCTCACAAACCACAACTGTGAACAGCGACCTCACATTTAACTTTATTCTACTCATATGTTCACAATAGTATGCCTTTATCTCCGAATTTAATGTGGCCTGTTGGACTGCGTTATCCGTTCACAACCTCACCCGTTTGGTATTCCAACACTTATTTGATTTCCATAAACTCTAAATCGGCCGTGAACAACTGAACTGTCCGACTTTACTACTTATACCTCGTTTCCTGCCACCGTGTACCATAATTGTTTCTATGATTAACAGTAAAGCCCTACCAACCTTACCACCCGAATTAACTGGGCTGTTTATCGCGTGTTTGCGCTGCAGTGTAATGTACGTTTATAAACCTAGTCGTAAGTGATTACTCATCTAAATTGTTCATTGTTTAACTTTTAGAACCACCATCGACTTCAGTGTGCATATTTACGTATAATTTTCTGTCATCTGCCCACCTTCAGATATATAAATAAATATATATACCAGCCCGCAACTGGAACGCATAGTCTGACCCTTCTGTTGTTTTGACTCGAGTAGTGTGAGATTTCATCACGTTCCGCCCGCTGATATTAAGTTCCTTCCTTCTGTAAACCGTGGGATGTTTAAAGAAAACTTAATTCCCTATAGATCTACTTGTTAGGTTTGGGTTGACCATTTTTGTGTAACGTAATGGTGATGCACCTAAAGATGCTCCTAAAGAGTAACACATTACTGAACAAAAATGTTATGCCTGCTTTTATAACAAAACAATTAACTTTAGAAAATGATAGTAAAAACTGAACACAGTGAAGCACTTAAGAAAACAAAATATGAATGTCTCACTTGTCAAGTGATTATAAAGGAAATTGTATACGCAGTTCAGAGTGCAAAATAACAGATCCCGAAAATCTGTCCCTGTACACGTGACCGACAACAGTGATCTATTCTGGCAACCTCACTGTGGACGCTTATTTTATTCGTTAGTTTGATGCGTCAAAACGTTGAGGAGTGTTGCTGCGTGGGGCGTCTCCCACAGAGCCCAGACCATAAAACAGCAGAAACTGGGACAACTGAGTTTCTGATAGATATGGGTGTAAAATGTGCATGTAAAAAGTAAGTGAGCTGAGTTACTTAGGTGAAGAGTAAAATCGCGATTGTAAACACTATCCGCTATGAACATAAGACAGCTTCGTGCTCTTCGACTGAAGTTAACTGTGTGCGGGAGGACAAGAAATTGTTAAATTCGGGCATAGGGGATTTGTAAGACTCGGAACAACTCATTTTGACAATCTAATGCTGGTCATCTAGATCACTACCATAACTTGCTGTCTGACTCCTTCAAGTCGCTTGTCTAAAATTGACTCTTACAGTACCCGAAATTTCTTCAACACATCTACCTGATTGCTTCCCAAGGTAGAATGTCACACTACCACACAATCAACTGTCAACTTGACTCTGGTAGCGTTCTAAGTTCTACGATACTCTTTAATTCGTTCAGATAGATACCTAGTTGCTATACCGATACATATGCAGCTGAAATATGGGCAGCGTTCCGCGCAGCCCAGACCACGTGGATCAATTATGTATGTTCCATCGGACTTGTTGAGGCTTCTCAAGCCTTCCATTACGTGCACGAACCGAGTAGCCAAGCCTCTACGGCAAACAAAGTGTATGGCAAATTTTAATGTCTGAATCGCTCACATGGTCACAAATGAATACGAGCCATTCGTCCAATCATCACTTTAAACACAGCCCCGGTTATGACCTGCATTAGGTAGCTTGATTCCATACAGTTTTAGAACGTTGATTGATGAGAACAGTAACAATTAGTGACGGATTCATGCGCAAAATTCGGAAAAATGGGTCACTGTGAGCAATACTTTGACTTGGAGAATTTGAGTAGCGAAATGCATCTTAAAAAGTTCAAAGAGAAACGATTCAACAATGACGTGTGCCCTCCAACAGTGCACGTTGACCTTGATTAGTTTTGTTGTGGTTTATTTCCCGTTCGACTAGAAAATGCGAGCTTGGATTACACGATCACGTCATCAATAGTTCGAGCCATATTGTTTCGCCAAATAATCAATCAGACTTGACAAACATCATGGTGTGGTGATGCGCTTGTGGACCGGAACAGATTGGCACGAACGAGAATGGCTTAGCATTAATGGGTATGTTGGATCACCTAATCTAAGGCTCTTATGAAACCTCTGAATGCATACGGAATAGTAGACATCATTGTATTCAAGAATAAGACATTCAAAAGCACTAGAATACATAAGGTAGAAGCGTACACATAACTGGCACTGAGAAATCCATGCAGGTTCAGTCCGTAAGTATAAACGAATTAGACAGTGAAAACTGCGGGAACAGAACACTAACTTTTTAAAGAAAACTCACATTAAGTAAATTAGTAATTTGCCGCCCAGTGGTGAGCAGTGTTCGGAGTGTGATTTTCCGCGAGTAGTTGACGTAAGGGAGACGTAGATTAGGGTGAAATTTGTTTACCCAGAGAATCTGAATTAAGCTGATTATCACGACACAAATTCTACCTTCAGCAGTAAAATGCAGGAAGACAACTTACGAATACACCTAAATGATGTCCATTTGGATTAGGTCGTGCGTCTGACTTCATCCAGGACGTCGCCAAACAGTGAGGGACGTTGCCGTAACAAACCATATTAGGCAACGCATTGAGGTGGTTAATGTATAACTTCACTGCCCGAATATCAATTTATCGAAATAAGGTTTACACTTAGTACAGTAGTGATTGCAATCGCTTGAAAAATTAATTTACTAAACTTTCACTTACTCACATAGTGTCTGCCCCCTATCTATACAGATTTTGTCATTCCTTGGTCTGCATTAAAATGTGTGAACCGCAGGTACTTGCGCTCTTACGCGTTGCACTACACTATCAGCTTCAGCCTGACAGTAACCACCGTGAGTGCACAGGTGATTGTCAAGCGGATACCAATTGAACGACGGAAGGCAGGAAACCTATTCGCTTGAAATTAGCAGTTCTATTGCTAAAAGTACCACGCCAGCTACACACCAATGTCTTAGTTACTAAACTTTTCACTGTTGCCCACTTTTAACTTCTCGCCGTCTACCTAGATAAACGTACATCCAAATGGACTGATTAACAGCTTTAAGCATGGAGCAGAACCGCGTTCACGTGGGTAAGTACTGGTACGTAGTGTCAGTAATGGGAAGATAGACTTGTGGAAGACATTTCGTGTGCTCCATGAAGTTCCAGTCAGTTAGCCCGAAGATGTCAGGAAACGGATTTTGGCAGCGATCGAGTCGATCGATGTCATGTCATACAGCGCAGTATTCTGGCCACAAACGTTCTTTCAGGCCTTTCAGTGCCAACGGCCACGAAAATATCTAAGTCCCCTCCCAAGAGCATAAACCCAAAGAGCTCCCTCTATCAAAAAATTCCATAATGTTCAGAGGGATGAGTACTGGTTATTGGGACCTTGATTTGTCCATTCAACGCTAATGCATAATTCGATTATTCAACTTGAATTTCACTAGATTCTCAAGTTGACCATCACTCACATTTGATCGCAGCCTTCGCCTTCGCCTCTTTCGAAAAGAAGCTGGCTGGAAAGTCTAGCTGAATGCGAAGGCTGCGATCAAATGTGAGTGATAGTCAACTTGAAAATAAACCAAATCCCCGACTACTCTTCACTAGATTCCTTATGAATCAGTGTTTCTGCCGCGTAGTAGAAAATAACTGCACGATCGGATAAAATATAAACTGTAAAGGAACTTGGTGAAGTCGCTGTGGTTGTAGAGAGAATAAGCAAATCGGAATAACTTGTTCATAACATACTTCAGTGTGCATTCTTCGCCAGTCCGCTAAAGTTGAGCATCAGCTAAAGACAAACAGTGGAGAAGGCATAACTTGAGTAGCAGATGACCAAATGGTGCATGGCATTCTTTTGTACGTCGTACACACACCCAGCGCTGGTTGACATAGGCATAAATTGTGAACCTGGCTTCGTCACGTGGTTCTGATTTGACCATGCTGAACCCAGTTGAGTGAAGTGAACAATATAGTGTGATGATGCCAGACGGTCGTTTGCGAGCCTGCCAGTACACTTTCACCAAAAACTCCCACACTTTCGTCTGCAGACTGCTAACGAGATCTGGTACTGTTCGGAATTTTATGTGGGTTGTGGCTATCGTGTAGAGGTGTGACAGTGACGTCATATCAACCGGCTTTATTGTTATCAAATTGGGTGAGAGAGGCTAATCGCTTGAGTCTATCTTATCCAAAATGAACTGTGAGGGTTTCAAATCGTACGATTCGGTATCTTGCTCAATGGCTCGGTCGGTGGCGATGAATAATACTGTGGCAACACGCAACCGTACATCTCTGCACATGTACTAGGCAAACGAAAGTGAGATCTTTTAACCACATGGCAACGCAATCAGATTTTTGCCTTCGGGCGTTTAAGGGTACAATCAGTTGGTTGCGAAATGGTGAATAGAATTCAGTAAATTTCACAAACTGTCACATGGAGTAACCGGTAATCCTCAGTCACAAATTGGTTAGCAGTCCAAGAAATAATTTAAGGAACCCAAACCGGTAAATCGGTCAGCTCACTTTCATTTCATTCACGAGTGCAACGGACCGACGAGCGATTGTCAAAATGCATCGAGTTAGAAGAATTATAAAATACTCATGTAGGGTCTGACTGTATGAATAGGTTTTAGTAACACAGTGAATGAGAGAATAGGAATATGCATAAATATGTGGGTACCTGAAGTAGTCAGAATCGAATAAACAGGAAACCTAACAAAAACTACAGGACGAGAAAATAAAAAAAAAGGGAGTATATCTCGGATGTAGACAATAACGCATGAAAGAAACATACTCAAACAGGCGATAATTTGTTACGATTAACCCCATAAGTTGTACATCGTCACACAATTGTGTAGACGGTCACACTAGTCACAAGCTTCTAATAGCAACATGAGTATATACAGCATGCTTTCTCTTTTAGCCACCCAGTGATAGTGCTGTCAAGACAAATGTAGATAGGATGTTCATGATATGACAAACCCTAATACCACAAGAATGTTGTTTGCGTTTCATGCGACTCAGCTGGTGTTGCAGCTCAGGCGAGTGACGTGGGAGGCAATGATTCGGCCTGCGTGCAAAAATCCGCTCTCGAAAATGTAACAACTGATATAAAATCCTGTGAGTCGAAACGAAATCATCTGCGATGTGTTGAAAATCAATGAAATACAAACTCATTTCAAATACTCTTTCTGAGAATCGAGTTCACTGGAACAGGAGCCAGAAAAGCACTCTCTCTACCAATCGTATGTATTTACCAACCTCATTTAGGTACGCTGAGCGTCATATAAAGTCCCGACATACGTCTCAGACATCCTGCAGGGTATATTAAGTGTTATGTGAGTTTGTATTATCACAGAAGAGCAGTTAGATGACAAACCGAGTCAATCTTTTCTGAGTCCCCCTCGAGTAGGGTATAACCTAAACCTCCACTTTCTAAAGTGTGTTCCGTGTGAGACGAATAAATAATCTACACAAGTATTCATGTGGAGAAGGTGAACGGAAATCGGTACATTTTGGTCCTTTTCGTAATACTGAGCAGTAGTTAACAAAGTTTTGTTTGGTTGACATACACGATGTACCTGCCCACCATGAATCTACCCGGTACAATAGATGTTGCCAACAACAATCACGCCCCTTGTAAAAGAAACATTCGGAATACTGGGCAGTTTTGTAGTGAACGCGTCTATCGCCACCAGGATCTCGATGACCGAACAAGCCAACTCTGGTTGCCTCGCACCAACACATCAAGTATCGGGAACTGCGAATTTCAGATCCAAGTTTGGATCTCTTTAGTTATTACCACAACTGTAAGTAAACAGTTCCGGTGCACGAGTCTTCATTGAAGGGGTCTAGTGACCGCCTGTGGCTGAAGAAGGCAGCACTTCCAGCAGCTCATTAGGAACAGCACGTATTGTGGTGGATTGCCAGGTCGGCGGTGCGAGTTTTCGAACGCTCGGCCGAATACCTCAACGTGGGGGGGAGGTACGTTCGAAAACCTGCCGCGATCGAATCAACGACAACGTGCGCGACCGGATGAGTCATCGCTCGACTAGATCGGACCAACGGGCGANAGCGGTTTGGACAATGAAGATTGTGCTTTATTGGACGCCTTCCCGCTACAGTATCACCTTGCGGACCGTTGCCAGTTACATTCCGCCACATGCACGTCTGATACATTTCTGCCAACTTACAGAGACGGGGTGCAACCAGTAACTCTCAACCTTTATTCTAATGACCTATGAAGATACGGTTCAGTCGCCATAATTTGGACAACGCGTATAAACGTGCCCTGAGGGTGTCACGTTCTGAGTAACTAGAACAACAATAGTCTGAGCGGCACTAATCAATCTCGATTCTTCGGGAAAAAACACCCTTATTACAAAGGGACAACAGTATTTACGTTTTTTATTGGGCGATATGCACTCTTGCGTTTTCGTTGGCGCCTTCGTTGCTACGTTCGTTGGCCCGAGCAACTAGATTGTTTAGATCTGGCCTGCATTTAAACTTCTTTCAATCTCCATCTCTTACAAAACAAGTTCGATGTAGCAGCCGATCGCCGATTTCTATTGGTTGGCACCGACAGAGTGTAATTCCGCTAGCAGCAGCTTGTGCGTGAGTTCTGATTGACTGAACATCTCCCAATCAGGAAATCGCATTAGTGAAATTTCACTACAGAGGGACAGGTCATAAGCTACACAATTAACAATAAAGCCATCCCACTGGAAATCGAAAGACATTACTGACCAACACGTAGCAACGTCTTGTTGTTTGTCAGTATAATAATTTCTTTCAAGATGTGCACGGAAATCGATCACATTAGAGGATGAACACTGCGATAAGGGATCATCACATTTGTCCACAACTCAGTTACAGGCTGTAACATCAGTTTTGGCACCCCAGGAAGAGAAGTTAGCTTGCGGTAATACAACTTAACAGCACAACCATGAATTGTTTGCTGTAACTAAGCGAACTAGTCCCATCAGAGCTTATCAAACTTTGAAGCCAATCGTTACTTTTTTCGTATAGGTAAGCTCAGTTGTTTGGCAACTGATACTTTTCTGCCGGATGCTCTTACTTAGTTGCTGTGAGCTCTGAGAAACTACTAATCAAACAGGTGAGTATACAAGCATACAGTAAAGGCAATATTTACCTTGAGCCAATCGAAAACCTAAGTGCGAATAACCAATAGAACCATTCCATCATCTTCTTCATCCTTGACGTGAAATATTTCAAACGTTATTCAAACGAAAAGGACACAGCTATCGACCGCAGATTGTACGACACAAACTTATGATACATCAATCCAACCACAATACTGTGTGAATCATAGCTCGTCGACCGTGGTCAAAGAACATAATCATGTATGATCCCCTCGCTTAAGTAAGGCAGAGTAGTGAAAAATCACTCCCATTAGGACAAACACCAAAACATACTCAGTGCCCGGCATTGCCAGAAGCGTGACAAACGAGCCGAGATGTAAGCCTGACTAAACACGGAATGCTAGCAAACAGGCTGAAGTGCTCAAGACATGCTGATCCTTAGTATACACCGATGATTAGGGTGGATATCAATCCGCTCAGACACGCATAGTCCCAAATGACTTGAATCGGACTGAGCCCTCCAGGTTATCACAAACTGAGTGTCGTAAACAAAACTGAAACACAGTATCAAATATATAGGAAAATGTTGTAGTGGAGGTCTCTGTAAGGAGGTTGATCAGTGAAATAGTTGTCAGCATGAGGAGTTGAGAGAGTTATGGTTTGTTATAGAATGAAACACTAATATATCAGATAGAGATTACACCATTGGTCTTAAACTTAGAGAAAATGATACCGCCTGAAAGCGAACAGTTCAACAAAATTGGAGGAAAAAATCCGTTAAAGATATCCACCAACCATGATTTTGTTTACGCGACAGAAACGGTTGACACGTGCACCTTGTTAAGTCAAGTTCGCATCAGACAATACGGTGTAAATGTTAAACGCACCGACGTGGTACAACAAGGGTGTATAGGGCCTTCCTCTGTCGTAAAGTTCGGTTCGTTCTGCCGATGTATGAATCACCGCAACTGCAAGTGAACTGGTAGACAACGTGAAAGGCAGAGCTTTGCGAGAAAGAACGATCGGGGCAGCAGAGACTCATCCTGCGGAGCACGATCCCTAGTGGCTAGTGCAAACAATGTTTCAATGCATACCAACATCCGAACAGAAATCCGGCGTCTTCCATCGTGAAGCACCTAATCACAACAGGTCATGTGGTTGACCCCGCCACCTCGTTCACGTTCCTACTGCGCAATCGCGATCCTAGATTGTTGGCCTCCTCCGAGGCAATGTTGATCAAGCGTCACGCACCGGCCGTTTGTTGGCAAAAGGTACCGACGCAATCAATTTCGTTGACGTGGCAGTGAAACCTGATTGCAACTAAGTGAAGATCTTTCATTTCATTGTTTTGACGCTACGCGCTTAACTTATGTAACCGACTGATGAGAATAATCGAAATGATTGCACCTCGCAATGCATGTCCTCTCGCTGTCCTGATGAACTTGTTAAAGGGATCTCAGTGTTTCAAAGGACAAATATTTAATTGAACATGATGATAAGCAAAGAATGATAAAATTGATAACCGTTCTCTGAGAGGAATTGTGTTTATGATCATCACGAAACCAAAGAACATATCAGAAACCCACATGTAGCCACCGCATATTTCTCGATATTTCAGTTTTCACCAGGTCCGGATGAACACTAACAGCGACAACCTCCAGCTCCCAGTGCTTCGATAACTTTCTTGCATCTGCTATATTCATCACCTTGCTGTTTGAGTAGCAGAAGCTGAAAAACGGATGGCATAGTCGTGCCTATTTGACGAACAGAACGAGCGCATCAAGTGCGAGAGGATCATTATACGGGCACCATCAGCCAGCAAAAGATGTAGTAAATTAGTCGGCACAAAGTGCCCCAAAAGTTTGACTCTCAAGTGCGATCCCAGCATTATCCACCGATATATCCAGTGGTTGAATGCGAGTCAACATACGATCGAATGGAAGATAATAATCCCTGGTTCACTTGTTCACTAATCAGCTATTGTATTGGTTGCAACGCAAAAGAAAATTGGGGAACATGGGAACCATGAGAAACACTCGGTAGATGATTAATTTGTGATGAAAGATCTACCAAGCGAGACAACAATACCAACAGTGCAGATTGGTTCATTCCACAAAAACTAACAAATATCCGCAGTATAAACTATGGCGATCAGGAACACTGTGCGATTCATCTTCAGGCTGGCCATCCATCGACCAATCAAGCCATCTCCAACTGACTAGCCTTATATAACTGTACTGGCATGAAAAAGAATTATCGAAAAAAATATGTTTACCTATATATCTTTATTCTCATTATCGTAACGGGCATATTTGAAACGTTGAAAAATGATATCTTTCGTGTAAATTTGCTGGACCATTTGGTGGTTTCCATGTGACAAAATGGACGGGAAAGGTGAGTCCAAATGTGTAGTTTTTGAGCTACCGACGTGGCTTCATAGCTCAGCTTGTAGAGCACTTGCTGCGTTCTGGCATGCTCTCTGTCACCGGTTCCAGCCCAGATGAAACCCCGATTTTTTACAATTAGATGTAACCTAAATTGTGAAATCTCCCAAACCACTTATAAGTAGCACAAACACATTAAGATTACTGATGAGTAGTTGGGGATTTTGTAGTAGTAGGCATCAGTAATCTAAAATATCGTCTTGCAGGTTTAATGAGATCGGAGATTTCCACCTGTCTTGGAAGTCCTAATCGCGGGGTTATCGATTGGAGCTAACAGGACGGTTACTGTGTCTCCTCTCGGGACGATCGGGCAACCTGATCATTGTTCACAAGCGAAAGTGGTTGAGCGTTCAGATTTGATAATTCGGTCGTGCCTAATGTGAGGTCAATGGCACAGTGGTTAACACGGTTGCCTCATGATTGGAATGTCGGGAGTTCAAATCCCGGCCGTGGCAAGGATATGCACTACTGATGAGCGCTAATGAGAGCGAAACTCGTGTCTAGTGCTTCTTTTCGAAAGAGGCCCGCTAGAAAGTCTATCTGAATGTGAAGGCTGCGATCAAATGTGAGTGATGGTCAACTTGAAAATAAACTAAATCCCCGACTACTCATCAATAATCATGATCATTTGTTTGTGTTTCATGTTTTATGCTGAAGGAAATGTTGAACTACTGCCGAGGCGGTCGGGCAACCTGATCATTGCACACAAGCGAGAGTGGTTGAGAGTTCAGATTGGATAATTCGGTCGTGCCTAATGTGAGGTCAGTGG
The DNA here is from genome assembly GCA_008508345.1 of Paragonimus westermani. NCBI lineage: Eukaryota > Metazoa > Platyhelminthes > Trematoda > Plagiorchiida > Troglotrematidae > Paragonimus > Paragonimus westermani. The sequence goes on from QNGE01002148.1 coordinate 77,758, forward strand.
CGCAGTGGTCAACATTTAGATAAATAAAATACAGGTGTAATGCGCAAAGCAAATTTATGTACAGTCTATCACCTTCCTTTCACCACCAATTCAAATTCATACAGCCAGAGCATACACTCGCAGCCCAAGTGGAGATCGCGCGTTTTCATGGAGGGAGTGGCAGAAGCCTCGTCCATATAATGACTAAATTGTGCAACTAGCGGAGACTACAATTTCCTTACCTCAGATATCGGTCGCAAATCGGCACATTTCCAAAACACTCGTCCGCAGACTGTCCTGCTGCCCATAAAGTCAGCACATTCGATACAGGCTAACTGAAGACGAGAATAGTGGTAGCTATATCGAAGACAGGAGGGATCATGCTAATTCATTCTTATAATAACTTCTTTTAAGTAGAAGATTCAAATTGCATACATACAGATAAGCCACACCAGTTGACCGATAAACGATTAAATGTGAAAACAATAACCAGAGGGAGTAGGAAAATCGGCCAATTGGGGTTGTGAATTACGCGTTTGTTAGCAGTTACGTAATCACTTTTCCAAGTTCTGGGCTTGATTGATCGTTGGCCAGGCGAAAGTAAAGTTGCGTACGAACTTCATCTGAACGCAGAGGTCACGGCGGTGCGGTCGATAATAACGGCCTCGGCAACAGTCAACACTTGGAACCTTACCATTGTGATCAATGTACTGGCACCCGATAGACAAACTGAAAGCCATCTGAGAGAGCAAGTATAGTCGGTCAGATGAGCAAAAATCCCGCTTGAAACCATTTTGGCCACACCACTGTTCAAACACGTAGGATGATGTCCACAAATCCTATTAGGTAGTTGTCTTTTAGTACGACCAATCTGCGACGCTGGGCACGAGCAGACAAATAAATACACAAAACAGTTGGTTGTAGGACGTGGAAGTTTGTCTTTGAGTTGTGTCATTCGATTTCCGGCTGCATGTGTTTTGGAGTCCTTCTGGGGCCAAATGGTCGAAATCACTTGGGCTCGATGGAAATTTCGTTTTCAACCCATTCACAATGGCCATACAAGTTCTCATCGGTGGCGAACATTCCTGAAATTTGCGTATCACTCCATTCAGCAAACTGATTATCACAAGTTGGTATTGCTCTGGGTGCGTTTGCTTCAATATTTCCAAACTGGGATCCGTGCTTTCTCACTAATGGGACCACTCCATACTTCGTTACGAGTTTACCATGCTTCAAATCAACCATGGTCTCAGCGCGGTCCAGAAAATTCGTCCATAGTATAGCTTGACGAGGGCTTTTTTGACTACGTGACCATCGATTCGGACACCATGTTCTGCCAGGCCACTGACTTTGAGAGCAAACTCACTGAATGTTCGAGCGACCATCGCACACGGCTGAACTAACTTTCCTGGCGTCGGCCAAATCAATGAATTCGCGGCCCCAGTATCAATCAAACGGTACTCCGAACTACCACTGATTTTTAACCTAGCCTGACCTGTTGTCTTATCAGCTGCCGCTGTCATCGGATCTCCATTCCCAGAAAAAAACAGCTGGAGAAACCTTTATTTGAGTAGGACTGTTTCTTGCCGAGTGGGCAAAGTTTTCGCCAGTGTCCATTTCTTCCGCTCCATAGCAAAGGTCGCCACAGTTATCCACCTTCCTCACTTTCAAAGCCGTCACTTCCTGAGTCAGCTTTTCCACTGCGCTTCGAAGCTCATTAGTTCACTCGGTTCGCTTGCCTCCAATCCGTTGAGTGTCAAACAGTTCTCTGCCAACAATTGTCGAGCTACATCAGCCAGCTGTTCCAACATCATCGGATGTGCGATGAGAGCAACCCTGGGCCGATCCTCGACTGTTGATGGCATTTCCTCCAAGAAATGATCTGTCAACATACGTTTTGCTGAGTTCTGGTCAAAATGTGGCGGGACTGTTGACAACGCTGCCCGCAGGGACACAGCATAAACAAAAGCGTCGCCTCCTGGCCCAAGTCAGACGTTCTTGAACCGCCTCTTTTTCACCTGGCAGTCGGCGGAGTTGTCGAACCCGGCGGTCAGCGCCTCCTTCGCGGCAACCCACTACAGCTCTGCAGGGCCCCTTCGCGCCACATCTAGCACTGTCTTTTCCCTACCCTTGAGCAGCATCCACAGGGCTGCCAGATTCGCCCGGTTGGTCTTGACCCACAACGCCTCCGCCACGTCTTCAAAATCCTCCAGGAAACTCCGAACATATTCACTCTTAGACGGCTGAGACCACGGCGTCTTCATCCTCCAATCCTGGTCACGGCACCAACTGTTGTGAGCCATGAACGCAGATGACGTAAGGGTTGTTAATTCGGAAAACCAGTACATCGATTATGAGCTGAAACATGACTGCAAACAAATACACTCATCTGCGTACGACACTGGTCTCAGAGCGTCACGGCTGCTATGGACGTAAATACTCAGTTCCCTTATGTACCAAGAACCATTTCATGCCATGCTACACTCCAATCCTTCTTCTTGTATTTTTCCCGTGAAAATTTCGATGTCAAAATCTAAGTTTCTGTCTCACTACTGAACAGTGGTGGTGTGAGTAGTATACAGCTATCGCTCGTCCTCAATGTGTTGCAACCAAGTCATTCAACGTCAGAGTGGCCAAACAGCCAAATGAATCCTAAGAAACCACGCTTGAAATAATCGTGTAATCCAAATCGGTATGTTCAAAATTTCTGTCCACAATAGTGTGATAGCAAAATTCGGTTTCCAGTTCACCAGAGACCTTGAGGAAAAACCGTCGAACCACGAAATTGTCTGAATGTGAATGCAAGTGAAGGACAACCTTAGAATTGTGAAGGCGCGTTTCGGAGATACAGCACACAACTAGTTTCATGCTCGACAAGATGCTCGCCAGATGTGCATGCTAGCTTATTTGTCGAAGATTGCGGACATCAAAAATGTCAGTTTCCAGTTGCCTTGGTTTGGAGGGAGGATAATTAGCACCAGAAGAGGAGGAAGGCTGAAATGAGTGAGCTGATCCTTCAAGGTAACGATGACTTCTGATACTTCTTGCCCATTTATACTGTGGAAGAGGACTTACCTGAGAGACACAAAATCTTGACAACAACAGGAGATAGGGTTTTCTTAGAAGAACCTGTCAGGAGCCGATGAATCAACAGTCTGATTCACTTGACGGTGAGAGGCATACCTCACCAAAGGGAATCGTGAATAAGACGTCGATGTTTGAATTTGACCACTGTTTCACAGTGGATATATTTGAAGCTATATTAATCCTATGAAAAACACCAAAAATGTTTTGACCAAATTGGATAATACGCGTATGGTCATTGTCAACCGTTGGGTAACAGGAGTGCTCCTTTTTTGACAGTACTTTTCCTAACCCCCTCTTACGTATTGAAAATACAGTAGTGACGTAACCGTGAAAACAGTTGCGCTGTATTCTCATAGCATCGTGCCCCACTGCCTACACACGTCTACGTGGTCAGTAGCGCGAAATACAACCTTATGAATGTAAATGCCTTCAATCTGACCGCTCCCTGCTTTCTTGTCTAACAAGGTAGGACCGAAGATTTACCTACTATGGCCCTCCGGATCAACACAGTGAAAAAGCCTGGCCATCACGTCAAGTTAGCAGAATAGATCAGGACGCGTTGTAGTATTGAAATTTCTTGGGGCTCTATTGAGCACGCACCTGCCAGAACTCTTACGTTGCCAGAAATCTCAGACAGTGAATTTCAGTTTGCTGATGTTTACAACTTAATACTGATATCTCGTCCAGCATGTGTACTAACTCCACCGCATTTTTACACTGATGTCAGTAACTTAAGCGTCACTTCGAAATACCCGCCTACTTGCCCTCTTCTACGAAGGGTTATTTAAAAAACGGCAACACAAATGTGTGCTCTATATGCAGTGTAACTGTGATTATTTCCTGATAAAAGGCCCACTCATTTTCCTAAGACATAAATTAAGCCATCTTCATGATGTTGAAGTGATCGACTAGTTAGCTTGCGCTTGGCCAATTTACACTCCGATTGTCTTATTTCACTTACATGCAATTGTGTACATACCAAACGAACATTATACGGTGGGCCATTTTAAAGAAAAGAGACTGGCTGTGGGACCTTCAGTATCTTTAGCCAAATCGGTCAAACTAACCAACAAAATTAAATACATCCCAAAATCAGATGAACAATGGAACTGGAATCTAATAGTGACCATCTGTCATTTCTGGACTGTCTGGTCCGCAGATTGGGACAGAAGCCTCAAGACCATCAATTATCGCAAAACCACAGACTCACTTAATATTCTTAGCCATAAAGCTGCTCATCCTAAACAGGCTTTTGTAGCACTGCAAGCACAATGTTCCACAGAGTCTCGCATCAATGCACGGATTCGGTAGACCAAACAAATGCACAGAAACGGGTAATAGTCATGTTGAGGAACAGAGGAAAACCCAAGCAGTTTCTTAAAGGAAAATTAAGACGGGTACTCAACCCAGCATAAAAGACACCAAGAGAATGTAAAAGTACTGCCGTTAGTTCATTCAGAGAAGGAAATTCAGAGCCTATTTATATGAATGAAATAGGCATTAGGACGCATCTCAAAGACCACTCGCTTGTTAAGACAACCAGCAATTGTATACAGAGTAAAAATGCAAGGAATGTCCACAAGTTTGTGTTGGTTAAACAGCACGAGAACTTAGAACTAGGGTGAATGAGCAACGAAGGAATATTAAAAAACCACCCAAAAATCAACTGGATACATGATCAGTGATTCTGCAATCGTTCGCCACGCGTTAGATACAGGTTACGAAATTGATCTAGGAAATGTCTAGATGATTAGACAAAGGTTTAGTACCACAGACGTTGCATTGGTCATCAAAACTGCAGATGACAAATATGCCGTAAATAGACCTGACGGGGCTGACCTCTCTGGCACATGGTGGCCGGTCTTGGGACGATCGGACCAGCTTGCGTTGATGGCTCAGTAAAACAATCTTAACACGGTAAGACTTCGATTCCCATCCAGACTTTCCTCAAAAGCGATTGGCCTTTTGGTAGAACTATCTGACAGACCATACCGATCTTACTTCTATCTGGTTGTTCCCTTGTATGGGCTCTCCTGTACCTAGCAATTCGACTTAAATCCTGACCACTGTCTACGTACACTTGACTATTACCTGCCACCCTTTGCTTCATTTAGTTGCTGACGTCTAGTCCGTCTTAAATATCATTAAATTTGTAACTGGTTTATTCGACCTGAAGGAGCTTCTGTGTTAAAAGTGAAACGCCACCAATTAGGTAAATTACCGACTGTTCACAAGTTGTTCTGAAGTAATCACCACAATTTCACAGCGCTCTATAGGTTACACGTTTACACTTATAAAGAGAACTCAGCCGATACGTCGTTTGTACATCCAACCAACAGTCGAATGGATCAAGAAGTTTGGATTTAACAGAGGTCAGTTAACTACTCTAAGCTGCCCGGTCCACAAGAGAGCACCTCAAGGTCGCGTTTTATCAAAAAACGGACAAAAAAAGAACGGTCATTTCTGAGACAAGGTTTATACAAACATAGCATAGCATGGTAGTTATGAACAGATGTGATCAACCATAGGTAAACGCAGAAAAAAATAAGGGATACATTAATGAAAAAATAATATCCTGAAAAGTCACAAGAAAGGTAGCTAGGAGGAGTTCCTAAACCAGTATATAAAGAAAACCAGTAAAAGTGGCTATTATCCTGTATAAGAGAAGGATGTCAGTGTTTAAATGGAATAGGCGTCAGAGTTACCGTTTCCAAGAACTGACGACACTGCATACTATCTTGGCAAGTTTTTAGGGTATTTTGCTGTTTGATAGAATCAGTAATCGCATACGTAAGGCTGTCCTATTATAATTCATAGATATACCTAGCAGAACACCAGAGAATAATAAATGGACATCAGGAGTAGATCACAAAACCATCTCCAAAAATAATTCAGTGAAAAGTAACAATCAAGGATTCCACAACTGCTGATCGCGAGTTAGACGCAGGCCATTCAGTTTGTTTGAAAATTGTGGAGACCAGTGAACCGAGGTTAAAAATGCACACGAGGTTTGGTGACGCGAATCATCTAGTTTACATAGGCAAAGTACAACGTGAGTCGAAGGACTGACTGTGACTCCATGACACATAGAGGAGTCGTGCTTAGATAAACCTGAGTGAAATGAAATGGTGGTTGAATCGATTGACCTTTTTCAGTTGAACTGCATCGAAATTACGAGGACTTCTACGTCAGTAGTTGACCTGCTGACAATGCTAATTGACTAATCATACAATTTCAATTCTTACCTTGTTGTAGCACATCCTCAAGTTAGTAAAACTCGTGGCTCGAACATAACGTTGATTTTGACGCTGCATACCTGATCACTGGTGTGAGACTACTAAATAGATGTTCCCGCTTTATCTGACTTGGACACCGACATATGTAACCAGTTAGTTTTGAAGACGGAAATGATTATTGTACATCGACAACAGTCAAATAACCTAGTCGGTCAATAAAGGAGTCGTAAAAACGTCTTGAACTTACATTCCCCAAATAAATCCTAGGTTATCGATCCAGTTCCAAATTTCCACTAATGATGGCGTCAAGTGCGTTTGTCTACTGTGAAAGAATACTCAGATGATGCCATTAGTCTCAACAATCGTAATTCGCATCCTCAAACACATATCAGATGGCTGATTAATGTGCAACGTGACACACTGATATCCGGAGGCGGTAGAATAAAACAATTCTAGTGTTTCTCAATCGCAGTAAACTGTGCACGTGTAGGCGTTTCACACGAGGACATAGCCGACAAACCAGAGCGAGTGAACAGCCGTGTACGAGAACTGTGATCTTTGTTTAAATCAAGACATGCCACAATCATCAAAGCCCCGAGGCTATTCAGTTCACCACAGTCTCAAGACCAACACGAGGAGTGCTTCTTGTGATAGCCAGTTTATTATCCAGTCGTTGAGGTGGACGGTAATCGATATGAATGGAGTACTAGCGCATGACTATCCACAGAAAGAGCAAAAGTGTGAAGAGTAGAACCCACAGGAATAACATATTAGCCAACCACTACTGGTATGTCAATTGTGGAGCTGAAGGCAGAAGAGGTGTGGTTTTAAGTAATAAAGAAAACGTCATTACTTACAAGTATAACTAAAGTATGAGCGAGGACATACATGACCAAGTTGGAAAATGAACAGTCGAGAAGGGAAAGAAGAAGCTTGTTGGAAATTTTGATAAATTTTAAAAGAGTTCAGAGTGCGACTTATCGTTCAAGGAAGGAAGAAATCTCAAGCGACTTCGGATTTCAGCCCATGCAACGCACACAGTTTTTATTCACAATCCCAGCTGGCGGAGTGACCACTTCAAATCTAAGCGAATTTCTCAGACCATTTTCCAGTAAGAGTGGGTAAAATGCATATATTTCATGCAAGCCGACCGAAAACAATTTGTCATTGACAGCTACGACAGATGTACAGTTTTCGTTACCGGATCACTTTTAAACAGCCAATCAATGTGCACCGCTAAGTTGTTCCAGACAAACCGGCGTTCAGTTTACGAACTGGTTAAAAGGAAGTTTCCTTAAGTTTGTGGAACCCTATCGCACAGTAATCTCACGGAAAATGTCGCAGGCCTTCATGAGTATTGCTCTGCGAGAGGCAGCGAGTGCCTGTTATTAGCACAAAAACTTTTTCGAAGGCAATTCGGTTTAACAATGGGAAACGGTTGAGCTACCGCGCCTGATATTTTGGTAATCTAGTACTTTAACGTATCAGCGTTTGGCATCTAGATCGATTGTCACAGTGTTTTAAATTGTTCGTACCGCGCCCCAACCACATAAAACTTATATGTATGTTGGTAGCGATAGCGTCCGGAATCAGATAGCTCAACCACTAATAAGGTAGTCAAAGATGCCAAAGACGTAAAAAATGTTAAATAAACGGACACCACTGTTCACGGATGTCTGAGTCTAATGATATGGGAATGAGGTTAAAGAAATGATAACTTGTTAAGGAGAGCGAAGACAGTGAGCAATAAGTTAGCCAAAGTGGGTCAATTCTGCCTTGGAGTTTGGGATCCGTATAACTCAAACAGCCTGTGTTCGAAGAGATGGCGGCTAACTTGACTCAGAGACTCAAATTGAGTTGTTAGTTGATTGAGCCTTCTGTGGAATAAGGATATTCATTGAAGCGCGGTGGTAGAAACCTCAAGGAAGTTGTCTTGCAAATATTGTGCAAGGTTCGCTCATCGTTGGGATGTTTATTTGCAGCTTCATGTTCACATTTTGGTACACAGCGGCAACCAAACGTTGATAACAGAGTCGCTGATTGCCGATGCTTAGAAAACAGCGAGAACTGGTTGACCAGTTGAAAGTTCACGTTAAACAGCAGATAAAGACAAACGAATGAGTGCTCATCACTGAGTCTAAACTGTCAGCTAGCTATGTGAAGGTGTGAACTCTTTCACGTGTCACCTAACAAGAGGATGAGAATACGACTGTAAGCAATAATATGTCGGTAAGAATCCTAGAAAAAAAAACGTAGGCATCTTAGATGCATGTTATTCCCCAAATCAGGCTGGGAGTGCACTCGAACAGATTAAACTCATATAATCCTTCATGTGCCGTGAATCTCACCTTGCGCTAAAGTCAGTAACGAGGACAATGAGAACGAGTTTTTGAGTGTTAGGAATTATGGTGACGTTGGTACTTGGAATTCAGAGATAAGGTATCTAGGTTGCAAACTCTTGTCCCACTAAGTGTGTGCACGTAGACAGCGTGTGCGTGTTTGATTGGCGGGCTTATATGCACGTCACTCTCCCCATTGGACAGTTCACCTTCAGCCTGCTTACACTTGCACGTGTTCGCTTTTGCCCGCGGTACTTACCGTACACTTACCTCCTTGCTACAATAAAACACTGCTTTACTACATGTGGCTTTTACACTAGCGATACAACATAAACGTCTTATCATTAAATCATCAGTGCATTGGTGATTTACGGAACTTCACTTCAAAACAGAAATCCGAGAATACTAACGACGAAGTGGGTTACAAGATAATCTATAGGCTAGCATCATTCGTAAATTCATCGGTGAATAAAGAGCCAACAAGTAAACTCACCTTCGTCTCAAAAACTTTTTGATTTTTGTTGAATTCGATTAGTACCTCTTCATTAATGCTTTCTCACTTACTAGCACCTTTGGTCGAAACCGGAGATTGGCGTCATTAAGTGTACTCGTATTCAGAGGGCTCTGTGGAATAAATTCCTTTTCTTCGATCCTTAACCTGAGAGATGTTCTTCGTCTCACACATTCAGGCCACATGCATGTGGCAAATGCTTGTGAAAACCCTGCTGATCGATTCGCCGGGAAGTGCTAGCGGAACGGCTGGCTGACCGCTGGGGACAGTAGATGTTCAGTTAGACAGACTCATCGGGGACGATAAAGAAGGGGTGCAGTGATTTTGGGACAAAAAATCTTAAAAACCGAACGACCCACCTTTTAGCAAGGCATTCAGCTGCCACTCACTATTGGAACAGTGGTTCAACAAGTACTACGTGCCGAATAGCTCTAGTCAACCAGTCAAAGACGGAATTCTTCTTAACGCCGCTGCAATAGAGCGAAGCAACTTGGTCGCACGACCAGGCGCTTGCCGGAGAGGATAAGCATATGCCGGACAGGAGTCGAAAAGGGAGTGGAACCATCACACGTGTTACCTTGCAAAGATGTCACGAAAGCAGTCCCAAGTATAAGCAGAGCTGCTGTCAATCAGCCTCCGGCAAACCGCAAGCGACGGTTGACGGTCAGAGCGTCTAAATCAATCCTATTCACTCATTAAGGAACCATCTACCTTCTGAGAACGCAATTCAACTGTAACTAATATAGGTTCACATAAACAGTCGACTGTGGACGTGTGATATTACCATCACCACCAATGACAGCAGCAAATCAATTGTTGACACGGCTGTACACCGTCCATAAAATCATCGGAAATAAAGGGGAAACAACCATTAGTTTGTAAGGCAGTCATCTCTCTACCGACCGCTCCAGGCCAGTCACCTGATGTATTAACGGAGTGCTCAGCAGGAAAAACTGCCAGATAGCATCTTTAGTGCATACGTGAAGGGGCCATCAAGTGAACGTTTCACAGCCATACCGCTGGTAACAGTCAGTGAGTGCGATAGGAGAGAGACAACGGTGGTCGAATGTCTGAAGACGATTTATATACTCTAACTTAGACCGTCGAAATTTGTAGTCATAAGGAACACCGGCCCCAGAATTTCCCTATATATACACCGTTCAGGTTTCTGAAAGGGGCCTCTCAGCTGAAATAAGTTGAGTGGTTGGTGAAGACCGCCCCACACTAGCAGGCGAACAGCCATTTCATCCCCGTCATCGCCAACACAGCTTTTCCAGTGTGGTAACTGGCAAACAATCTTTATCATCTCTTTATCCAGTATTAAACATATGTAACCGCCGCAATCATACAGAGGCATATTGCACGTTGAGGTTGTAAGTCGCACACCGAAGAGCTTGGCAGAACGCAGGATATTGTGTAATGTCAACAATGACGTTTGCAAATCGTCAAGAAACAACGTGTTACCAACGGTATGTTTAAGACCAATCAGCCTTTTACCGCGAACGGAGTCCATACCGGCATTCTGTTAATGTTATGTATAGTCCTCTATTGCATCGCCTCTAAAAAAAGTTGAACGAAAAGAGTGGAAGTGGAAGACAACTGAACGCCCCACCCTTGGTTCCCACACAGCTGTGGTGAAGTATAATAGGACGGCGACGGAATGTTCACATACTTGCTAAGTACAACCCGTATCTAGCGGACATTGAAAGTGCACGCCGACATACTAAATGAAACACAAACGTATGTTCGAGAAAGGAAGCAATTATGAGCCAAAGGAATATGAGATTTCGTCCCAGTGTTTGAAGAGGAGTAAGAATTCTGCCAACATGCTTCATCGGCGAGAACAACCACTCCATGTCCTAATGTCTGCCTCCCTTGTTGCAGAAAGTCCACTAAGAACGATGGACGTCAGATTTCTAGAGACAAGTTACAACAAACTAATCCCCGTGTGACTTCTTCAAAAGTTTCCAATTACCTACTTTGAAAATGGAGCTTTCGTCCACTGATGTCCGCGGCAGTCCACACTGGTTGGAACAGTTTTGCTGACGTCTTTTGAGGGCTGGCTTGCAGTTGCAAGCATAAATTGGCATGTTGTTCAATCCACNGCTGGCTTGCAGTTGCAAGCATAAATTGGCATGTTGTTCAATCCACATAACATGGCACGACAATACATACATGGGGTGACAACAGGATTAAAGCGGAAGGTCAGTTTAGTTGCCCATCACAGTGTTTCGCCTAGCGGTCTGACCTTCTTGGCTTATTGTGGACGTCCCATCTACTTCGCTGATTATTCTATCGGTAGACGGAAGCCCTAGGCCAATGATACAGAGCGGCACGGCAACTATGCTAATAGTCTCCATATTAAAAACAATAACTTCGTTGTCTTCTTTCGACAAACAAGTTTCGTGACTAGTAAATTACTTTATGCCTGGGCTTCTTGTGGAGGTCTTTCAACTTGTTACGTGGACTGTCAAAAGGAATTTTCTATCTGACATCCAAGTACATTTTGTACTGATACTTGTTATGCATGCGATCTCCTGTGTCGCATGCCAGTGTCTGTAGCCGGAATTGTTTCCGAGATTCTGGCCCAACAACTGCTGGCTTGGGGTGATCGAAGGGTCAGGCTACTTGCATACGCGTCATGGCCGCCCGTCACCCACGCGCTTGCTGAGACTCAAGCTGCCTTCTGATTGGTCGCGCCTTCATCCGCCAACGGCTCATTCGTCCACGCACTGACGTATGACGCTACCGCCCGCAAATGTCACAACATGGTATGTGCTTCCATTGAGTCACGTGTTCTCTCTACCGCTGTTACCACATGCCTAGCTTAACGTTGATTTCGTCCGAATAGAGGTACACCAGCTACTTTCCAAACCGCTTAGGTACACACGTTATACTGCAGACAAGCGCAAGTTCCCGACAGTGAGGTCGATGATATTTACGTCCTGTAGAGTTAAGGACGAAGCGATAGCGTATCAGCACATGGTTTGAAACCATTAAGAGCAACATAGCTGGGCGTGGCCACGCTAACTACAACCATCATCTATGTGATCTAACTGACGGTAAACTTGAACTGGAGAAAGATAACACCAAACATAAACGGTGGCATGCATCATATCTAAAATTGGCGCCGAGTAGAAGTAACCTGTATTCCCGGAACACTTACAGCAGCCACCCTCCCCCATCTGCTGGACACCATGATACTAATCGAGAACTCCTAAAATCAGACTCGGCGTTGCCTGGTCTACTGATCTCGGCATTCACGTTTCCGACTTAACCACCCAACCCCCATTACTGTTCAATATAGAGAACTTTAATTTTATTGTAATTTTGGTATTGATGAGTCAGTACGAAATGCATGCATCTACCAGTGTTCGTGTTCTAACTATTTTGTCTAAATGACTATGTCAGAAAGTTAGGGAAGTACTTATGTCTTAGTAAAAAGTACCCCTGATAGCATCATCACTGCAGTTGGTAGGCACGTAAGTAAGCAAACTGAAAAGATTTGCTCTAGTTTCGGAGAACGTCCTAGCGAAGGTTGATGGATGGGCGATAGGACTTCAAACTATCACTGTGGTATGTGGTGCTACACATATCACAACCTGGCCAACTGCCGCGGACAATGTAGTTCGATATTCCGGATAAAGTCACGTATGCTGGTCACTGAAATACATCCGGCACCGCCTTTCAATGAGCATAGCGTTCGAGTAGAAGGCATGTGCTGACCAATCTGTCGCAAAGTGCCAACGCTGAAAGTATCCATATTAAGCAGCGCTCATTGCCTAAGCAGGGGATGGAAGAAACGGGGAGGCGGACAGTAAGAGCTTGGACGTACCAGGTCAGTGGTACCAAACTTAGCTATATTTGTTGAATGATCGATATGATATATACTAGCAGTGAGTACCAGAAGTATGCAGCATACAGATAATCAGTTTGTATTACGACACTGATGGTATTGGGCCCGTGTTTTTGAGGGGATTTGCGGTTTTATGTCGGTTAAGATAGTGTCAGGAAGTTAAGACCTAAACAGGAGAACGAGTTGAGTTCCAAACAAAAGCCCTCGATCCGAAGACCATCATCGCAAGGCAGCGACTATCTGACAATGGCCTGGGACCTGCGCCAGTTCTCAAACATAACGGGTCAGCCTTAACATGATCGCAAACTTGGGGAATGTAGTTTGCCAAATCCCTAACTGTCGGCGAGCCTATCACGAGAGACTCTGATAGCATCGACCAGATTATCTCAACAGATCGTCGGGAGACAGGCTTTCGCGTGGCAGTATGGTCCAGTCTCTTCATGACGGACTGTGTAGTGACATTTAGCCAACATGAAAACCAGTCTGAACCACTAACGTTGACTGCATTGATTATTCGTTGTCTCATTCTAGCAGAAGTTGCACAGCCTCCGCTTCTTGTCTCACGAAAAACACGTTGACGATGTCTTCATAATCTCATTAACCTCAGCTGGGGTTGTTACTAGCTACACTGCTAATTACCTCCAGCTTGAAGATTAAGTATTTAGAACGGTATCCCAGTAACACCCTATTAGTTTTTAACAAAACTGTTTCATAAGCAGCCCCGATTTGTCACCTGGTATCAATTGACAAACATGTGACTGAAAGTGAACAGAGGTGATGAACACTAATCAACCTAGTGTGTGAATGCATGCATGAAAATCCCCTTAATTGGTCACACCGTTCGAGACCGCGACGTGCCGCAGTCCATGGTCTGTCTGTAGTCAAAACGGTTCTAGTTCCCCTTCCTAACTCAGTTTTACCCATTTTAATCCTTTTTACAAATAAATCGTAGCAGTTAAACCACATCACTTCCGCGGTAAACGACAGCTGAAGCTACAGGTAAGGTTCATGAACGTTATAAATGAGTGAAACACGAAGATCAGTTTGATCGCGCCGGGGGAACAATATTTCCGGTTGAGCAGGTCGAAACGGCTAGTTGCAGCTGAAGATGCACAGTGAAAATTATACAGGAACCCGTTGAGTGGACAGATCTGTTAACAGAAACTCCCAACAAATGTCGAATAAACGAAGTAAGCATTCCTGACATTTTTTGATTGTGGTCGCTCTGAAAAAGGACGATCACCTTAAAGTCTTGCGGCAATAGCTGAAGCCCAGACTGCCACCTCCTAAAAACCAGCAGAAATTTAGAAGAAGGTTTTATAAGTTCTGCACAGTGGATTATTAGGCTTCTTGCACGAACCATGTTAATAGCTACGTTAGAAGACTAACTTGTATTTTCTTAGACAGCTCATAGGTGCAGGGTGTCGGAGTAGGGCCCAACACTAAATAACTTGTTTTATCCATCGCTAGGATCACCAAATTGCATGGAGAGAAAAACGCACATCCAAATCTGACGAAGCTCATCAAGAAAGCGCGACCATACATGACGTACACGGTTTTCGATTTGATGTCAGCACTCAGCTGACATGAGAACATACAAAACCATCGAATATGATGAATCATTGGATAACACGTCATCATAGGTTTCCAAGAAAAGATCAACAAACCAACGAGTATTCCATGAAATTCGGAACCAACACTCCTCTCATCTGAATTCTGAGAAAAAAAGAAAAAGGGCAGGCGGAATGGTGACATCCGTAAAGCTACCAAGTAAATGACATACACTACATTGAAGACCGCATACGGGTCAAAACAATTCCTTGAAATTTCTGACCCGAGATCCTTATTCCGAAGATTTTCACTTGGTGGTCGGCTCAATGAGCACCAGGCGAAATTAACCTAGTTTAGATCGGTTAGGTCGCTAATGAAATTGATATTAACAGGTCACCGTGTTCGTTGTTCAGCTTTAATGATAACAGTCATCGTAAACCAAAAAAAATCAAATGGAGCAACAGAAATCACAATGATTACTTCAATTGCTCTCATAAAAGACAACGCTTACGTGGACAAATGATTCAATAATAAGACTTCAACGACCAAAATCGCCGTATGGATATCGTCGATGTTGCGCGCAGTCGAGGACTTGAATAAGTCAAGTGGAATATCATCCACAGCTTTTACATGAGAAAGTGAACGGGAGTTCAGATGATTGTAGTGGTAAGCATATACAGTACTGAGGAGCTCAAAAGAGAAGTGAAACTCGAATGCAGTGCCTCGTTTAGAAAAGGGTTAGTTGGACCGTACATCTAAACGGTAAAACTGTAAACAAATGTGAACGGTGCTCAATATATATTGCTAACGCCCTAATCATCAAACAGTGACAAAATCGAGCGATATCAATTGAAGTTTTTACTGCGAGAACAATCAGGCAGCAACAATCGTTCCATTTTCATTCCTAATGGGTTCATTCAGTGTAATCCCTATGGCCCGAGGTCAATTGCAACTAAAACCCAATCCAAAGGAAAGCACAACCTCGCGGCAATCGTTGCCGAGCACTCACATGGTGTTGTGTCCGCAAAAGACGCTTGGCCAACAAGTTGGTTTATTGCGCAAACTTCCGTATAGGTCATGTCAAAAACTAAACCACAAACGCGTACACTCATCTGCACGACAGACATGCACTCACATACATTAGGTGACAGTACGTGGTCATTCGCCTTGGTAAAAGTTCGCACACAGCATGTACACTCTGTTCCGATAGTCTCTTCTTGTCCGTAGTGTTCGGGGCTTGTCCTTTTGTTCCTGTGGGTAATACACTACTTGTGAGCAGTATACTACTCACAACGAAACTGCCTGTTATACAACAATGGAAACAACCTCAAGGCAAACATTATAAAACAAAATTCTAAGGACTATTCACTTTGGTGATAGCCACAGAAACAATATAATGAGATCGAACGATATTACGAAACAAATGGAAACGGTCAGGATCAAAAAGAAGTTATAGCGCTTGCGTGAACCTAAGAGTAGAGAACGTAGAGCGCAACCGGAAACGCTCATTGTAGCGTTCTACACAATCCAATCTCATCACTACAAAATCAAGGTGCGAACAACTAACCAGGTGAAAGTGACCTGGACCGGCGGAAAATTGAAAACAACATAGCGGACCACTGCGCGAATGTACACAATAAGTGCACAAGACTAATGCGTGCTTGCGGAGAAATCGATCGAATTGTGACACATCATTATGAAGGATAGTCGCTGCGGTAAGGGCATGCGGAGAACGGCTGGTCTATGTGGTGGCTAGTTGTAGAATGCACACCGTTTATATCACGTAAGTCGTGTGAACTCAACAAAACTTGAACGTCAATTACCATGAAAAATTACGCTGTATTTCTCATCCTTTAGGTGGTAGGCACCCGGGACAATGGCCCATATGATTGCTTAGGATTTCGATTCGACCAGACTCTTGAAGATACTGGGTAATTTCAGACTGACAAATATGCCCGATCAGCGTATGAACATTTATAAGGCTGCCGATTTACACATCAGACTTAAGCGATGCAAATTTGGAGAAATTGTGAACTGCGTTAAATTTTGCAAGTGAAGCTCTTCTGTGAATTGGCTCTGTCGGATTTTTGTTCAACTCATCCATGACTGGTTCAGTAGGTGAGGATGTGCTAAACGCAGTAACTCTCCACAGGTCCATCTTTTCGCATAATTTGAAAGTCTTTGAAGTAATGATTTAACCACCACACGATCTCGTCGATTGCGGGCTTGTCGGGTAACCTGAAAGGAAGTTCCACTATATTTTAATGATAAACTAATTAAACCGATATTAGTTAAGACATCTCCCAGGATATCGAGGCGAGCACAGAGGCGTAGCAGTTAATGAAGTATGTGCCCTGTAGTAGCATGTTACGAACAACAAACTGTACTTAGCGGTAGGTCCGTATATCTACTGCAAGGTTCAGGCATGATCAAGTGTATAAACGACGGTTGACACAGATGCTACAGTAGGGTCCGCAATTTAATCCGAATTTTGGCACAGGATGTGACCATTTGTAGATGCTTGTTTTCGATGACAAACAGAGCCACTATTCAGACAACGCCGGTACAGCCAACAAATTCATCAGCAGTGACATTATTCGCAAGCGAACCCTGTTGAGACGAAACGGAGTCGGCGTACGACGAATGCCTTGAACACGGATAATTCGGTTCGTACATATCGGTACGGCACAAATTCAAGTGAGATTTATTCAACGTTAGGCCAACTAACAAAAATGAAGTATCGTAGTCTTTGGAGCACGTCCCATTCCAATGAGTCTTATAGTTTGTAGTGTTGGGAAAGCTTCAAGACCAGCGGGTTCGAGTACAGTGCTCACACGTGGTCTCACAGAATCGGCCAAATCAGCGATGTTAGACAACAGTGCATGTGATAAAGTGTCAGCTACATGGCTTTGATAACCTACATGATACTTATGGCTATCGTAATTAAGTAACCGAGCATGCCGTAGGTTAATATTAAGAGGCATACATCTTTTGTTACCGCATGTTAAAAATGTCGCCAACACCGCGTGAAAAGTTGTCACAGCAAGAGGTCAGTCATGGTGCAAGTGAACTGTGTAATTCAGATAACTTAGTGTCGAAATGTGCGTTGTTGCTGCACAATCTTGAAGAAAACACCCACCCTGATAGCCTTATTACGAAGTATTTTAAACCCCGTAACAAATAAGACACCGTTCGCTATGCCTAACATGAACGTTTTACTCCAGCTGCCCCTCAAAAGTGGGAAACCGTCGGGCGGAAAGGTTATGCATTAAATCGCGCTTTCACTCAGTCGTACTTGTCGTTATCTACACCAAAGCACGGATTCCAACGCTCGCGGCTTAAGATGCACTGGCATTTAAAGCTAGATCAAATAACACTTGTCGGTGGAAATGTGAGTACTCGGAGAACTACACTGGCGGAGAAGGGAGAAAATTGTCATCGAATGGCCCAGTATATGCCAAGTGGGTTGAACGCCTGAGGAGTCAAAATACCACGTCGATCATGCAATCAAGAAAGTAACAGGCAACTCGGTCTACTAGCCACCCTTTCTGAATACACATCACCGTGTGAGCGTCGTCGGCCCTTGGAATCGTCCATGTGACTAGCAACACGTGGGTACTACGTTTCGCAGGGGTAGCAGTGCCGTGGGAGAGAACACTAACATAATTAGGGTGTTGCCAACGTACATGTGATTAGACTCTGGTCTATCAGCGAATAATCTGCCTTTGTAACATGGGCACAGTTCACTGAAGTATGCGCTTATACAAAAGTCCGTTAAGAGAGAAGCGACCACACAATGAACCCATTCACAATATTCGACCGGCAAGTTTATTCCACCCTGAAGTACCCAACTAGTAGTAGTTACCAAAGCAACACCATGCCCGAGTAGCTTCCAAAAGCTGGCTCGTTATGTCAGAAACTTAACAAATCCACATATATTTACTTGTGAAGTTTCAAACAAACGGATGGATGAACAGGTGGCATTTATAAATAAGAGGTTGGCACAACACTCATGGATGACGCTGAATCATCGTTTGTTTGAAGAAATGTTTATTTCTGTTCGAAAAAGAGACACGGTACGTAGTACGGTCGAATATTGGCAAGACCTCACCAAAATATCACTCTTATTGGTGGATACCACTGCGTAAAATAAAGATTCTGGAGATACAACCAAACTTTAATCGGATACAGGGGGCGATCAATAAACCATAACAAAATGATCAATTACATTACTTGAAATCGACAATGGAACGCTTGCGGTCGTGTACTATACAACCGTGACCAGAACAAAGAAACAGGCTTATTTTGTATTTCTGAAGGAAAATGAAATGATTCAGGTGCTGTACGGTGCATCTCTTAATGCAAAAAGCAGCCACAAGACAACCAGGCAATGACATGGCCAGAAGTCGAGTAAGAAGAAAAGCACGACTGTTCACACCACGGGCTGGAAAAATCCTTGAACACGACAATGTGTAACATCCAATGAAACGCATGCATCCGTAAAGTAAGACTCCTTCCTGAACAGTTGTATTCTCTCGCACATATTTTCAATTCTGCCATTGATGTTGTTGCTGCTGTCTCAGCCAACTCCAACCAGAGCCACGAAACCAACGACCCAAAATTGGAGATCTAGGTATGTAAGAGTAATCTCTTAGCGTGCGTGGCAGATGAACAGTACATCGAGGCCTGGGAAGGCTTAGCAGCTTGCTATCCTTTCGAAAACTGTGTAGTGTTGTATTGGTTGAAATAATAACAATGATGGAGAATAAGTGATGGTCACAGAATTAATTTACAGCATCAATGATGCAATACTTTACCCGCTCCCTGCTTCAGCCAGTGGAGTTATCCGTTCAATCCGTACACACATACTTGAAGGACAATCATACCGCTGAAGCCTAAACAGCTGCTACTAGGAGAGGGAGCTCGTCGAAACAAAAGGAACATTAAACGGCAAGCAGCTGATACCTAAAGATAAACAATTAAGCAGAAATCAGACAATATCCACAGCAGAATCGCAGGACTGGTCTGACAGAGTACCCACGGCGTGTTCATACTAAGCCTTGTCGATCGACCAACTTCCCGCTAGCAGCAAAGCCAAAAGGGATCATTAAGTTTCCGCTTAGATTACTGTTGGACCAATCGACATGTTAACTTGTCACTGTTTGTTCCGGAGCTGTGAGAGATAAGCCGGCATATAGTCCAAGGCGTCGTGTTCGAATTCCAGATCTGATTGGAGTTTAACATCAACGCGCCACTATTAACTGAAAAAGTCACAACAACACTGTGGCTCGACGCGGTGCGAAGGCTGGCGCGTATCGATGACCCACTGGGATAAACTGGACGATGTGACGATCACATCGGCAGAGTCAACCATGCCAGGCAGAACAACGAGTAGAAGTCTGGTGAACCAAGTTCTTTCAGTCCGCTTGATTGGGAGTTGAAAAAAAGACAGGCATCTTTCTCACGAGAAAGCACTAGTTCTGGTGCATTGCCACCCATCCGGCGCCTCGCGGTACAAGCTTTCAAGTCAAACGTTTCGGTTGAGAATAGCAATCCTCTCTAGATCAGGGCGTCCTGGCAGTGTCACAGCCTACACACAACCATGAAGTGAAGAGGCTCTATCGTTCCTGTAAAACCAAAACAAATGATCTGAGGCCATTAAGTTGAAAGCGATTGAAGCGAACTCTCGCGTAGCTTACGTTGGAGTCAAAAATGGGAAGAAGCAGATGCCGTCGGTTACAGATTCATGGGTTAACGACAAAACAACGAAATCGAGAGTTACGATCTCTGACTACCACGATAACTCTTTGAAGCCAAGTCTAAAAAATTCAGAAACAAAACAGCGTAACGCAAAACTTTATAGATTCGTGGATGAAATACAAAGTGTGACAGGTGAAACAAGCGTAATAGGGAAACGTTCCAACCGCAAGCAGCAAGGATTGGCTAATTTGCTTGGTATGGGAGAAAGTAAACAAGTAATCCTTTATAATTTTCAACTGTGATGCACCGGTTAATGAAACGATGGTCTCTGAATGTTCTTGTTAGCCAGAGGTGGAAGAGCTGCTTTCCCAATGATCGATTAGTTTTTCCGAGGCTTGCCACAAAAATTTTCCCACCTCAGGATCTGAGGCTTGGGAACTTGTGCGTGCAACACGGCATTCATGGTAGTAGGCTCCAGGAATCAAATCATCCGCCAGACAACAGTGGATAACTGTTTGAGCGCCTTGCCAGGCGGACTTGGACAACCAACTCAACAGAGTGTGGACGATCCACTGTATAAGGACGCATAGAGTGAACGGGCAGAAAACACGGATGGTGCAATCAACAAGTAACTATGGAGAGGCGATAAATCTAATCAGAGAACAGTCGAACAAGAGGGTCCTATAAGAGTTCATCCGACTAACGGACGACCGATGTATGAACAGCTCACCTTTATCTCACATAAATCGATCTATTAAACCGTAGGATCGCCTAGAAATAAATCCGTTACTCAGATTGGACGTCTCATAACAATTTAAAGTATATTCAGTCCACAAAACTTCTAACTTCGACGTGATCAACTGGCAGTGAAATAAAGCATCAGTCTGAAGACACTAAGTTAACTATGGTACACCGGATAAATTTGTCACCGCTATTTTTCACATTTCAATAAAAGCCATTCAAATAAGAGAAAGTCGACAACTTTTGAATAGCACTTTTTTGTTTGTTGCCAAAATTGCCTGTTAGCGATTCGACAATGCAGCGTAGCTTTTTCGAAGGGTGAATTTACAAAAGGGAAAATAGTCACGCAGACATCTGAGAAGAGGGACGACCTAGATGACCGACATCTAAAAATAAGCAAACCAGTACCTTCAGACAAATATAGAGAAAGCCGGTTTTATCGTTAAAACAAACGAACGCGTCCACGTTACTCACAGATGCACACGAAATGTGATTTACGTGGTCTACTCGGTGATTTTCTATACACAGCACACTACTTGCGAGTTAAGTCCCACAGTTTTTGGGCTAATTCCTCGGAGAAGCAAACTCGATTTTTTTTACTAGTAAACATCCAAACAATGATGCGGTTGGTAGCCAACTAGAATTTTGCCTTTGACCGCCTTGCGAAAGAGATGGTGAAGCGTGGTTCTCTAAACCGCTGCTATAGAAGAAGTAAGGGGGATCAAACAAACGCAAAGCCAACTAGTCGCTTTTGGATAACCCTAGCTGTTAACAGAGCAGGTAAATAAGACAAGGCCTTAATATAAGATTAAAAAATCACAGACTAGGTGTAGATACCAGCCGCTAGAGCAGCGAGAACAGCTAGGATCATCGGGAGGTCCAAAAGATGCCAGAATGTCAGTTAAAAGGAGAATTTATATTGCCTATGCACACCCCGTTTTGTGGTATGACCCGGAAACGAAATTCGATGATGAGGTACAGATATCAACAGACTTGCAGTGCTTAGCCACTGCTGACTCAATCACTTAACCAACGATAAATAGAACTAAGGCGTAAGCAAACTGACTGTTCACCAGCTCGTGCTTCGATTAGTTGATCAAGGTGCAAGTGCTCTGTACGCAAATATAGCGTCTAGTACATTAGGAATTTTCAACGAGAATAGAAAAAGTCAGAGATGCCGGCCACGCAGTGATGTTGGCACAGATCACTAGAACCTTACACTCCTCGTTTAGTCAAGTCAGTAAATGTCATTAGTCACATTGAATAACTATGGAATACTCATAACATCTGACATGGCAGTGTACCCAGGCGAATGATGTGTACACGCTCACACGACTGGTAGATCTTCAAGTCACAGTAGCTCCTGTCGTTTAAGAGTCAAAGGCGACCGCTCAAAATCGGACGTTACATCTCAAGCGATGGTCTACGACTATAATTGGACGGAAAATACTGCTGTTTTATTTTCATCAAAACAGCGAAACTGTTCAGCACTTTACCAGTCATTTTGCAATGTGCAACGAATCGAGTTACAGTTCCATCTGACAACGTTCAAGGTGAAAATGTATATGTACAAAGGAAGCTAATAGGAATCCAATAGAAAGATCATGCTGCAATCATTGTTGAGGGTCATGACAATTAGATGTTTGTCACACCGTACCGCTTTTGAGAGCCTAGCTCCAGATCCATGTGATCAACCGATCATTTTACAAAATGAAATGTAAGCAGCCATCGATGAAACAAACCCGCAAGCCATGTTCGTCTTCCGAGTTAACCAATGTCGTGACCCACGCGACTTTGGCTAAGGTTAGAACGATTAAGTGAAAAAATGTCGTATATAGTGCGATATGCTGCTGAGTTATTCCCAAGGTGAGGGAATTTGAAGAAGTGGACCGTTCCATAGTTTCCTTGTTCAATGTGGTATGCATTACGATGTTCCACGTGGACTTCCAGATACACAAAGAATGTTCTCAGTCATGAACATGACTACGACTCAGCTGACCCTGTGGTTCGTGGCTCTACTTTAGTGAGCTATCTGGGAAAACCTTGAAGTCTGCGATCAGTTTCGAGGCATTTTCTGGGTTGTGCATTGCGGTCATCTTATGATTGAAGAAAATTAGAAACAAAGGCGACGAACTCCCAGTGAATTTTTAACTACTGCGCAGAGGCCAAACGAATTCCACCAACACATATATAAGATGCAGAAAGAAGAGTGCCGAACATGTTCGAAAGTGAAGGGTCGGGCCAGTGAGTTAAACTGGAAAAGATCTGTTGAAGAAGAACCATATTCAGAGAGGTGACCTCCACTGAAACCACCAACCGCGCGGAAAGCGAAATATTAGTTAAAAAATCCACAGATGAAGATGCGTGAGATAGCAAACGCTCTGCACATTGACCATCTAAAGTAGACCACATCACTTAAGAACTTTGGCAGCGACCAAGACATGTCTGCTGGTTTCAAAAAAACGCGGATGCGCGAACGGAAACAAACCGACCAAGGGTTAGAGACAGTGGTCAGATGAACGTGGACCATGACCAGGTGCTGGTGATGGGTTCACCATCTTGATCCCGAGACAAAAGGCAGGTCGGAATGATGTTAACATAATTGTTCCCAGCTGTCCACGAAGCCAGAAGTTCAGTCGAGTGAAAACAAGACCATGTGCAGTGTTCTATGACGCTGAGAACGTAGTGCTAATTGGCTATATGACGTGCAAACACTCGGTCACAAGACCACGTGACTGAAGCATAGAAAAACACTGGGGAAAATTGGCAGGTGACGCTTGGGTGATCACGACAACTCTTTAATTCACACGAACTCGGATGATAAAAGCAGCCGTCTGTAAATATGGATTTCACAAACTTCCCCACTCCCACAAATAACCCCTGTGACTCATATCTGACTCAAGTTCGTAATGCAACCCACAATACTCTTCCCAAAAAACGATTAAATTAAGTGCGAAAGAGAATTTGAACAGGCAGAAAAAAACGCTTATTTGCGTACGAATCATCGGATGATTGAAGTACTTTCTATCACGCCAAAGATTTTGCAGTCATTATACTTCACAGAATACGCGAAGCACAGAAACGGCATATTCAAGAATTGCAATCCGGGTTATACCCCGGCTGTGGCTGTACTGGTGACGCCTTTACACTCCACCAAATGCTTCAACCTCGTTTTTCCTAAAGAAGGCCAACTGTTCCCTTTTTGGACATCAGAGGGGCTTTTGATTCAATTGACAGGGCTGCATTTTGGGACTGTCCATCGAAGAAGAGTGTGCACCGGAAGTATGTCAACATTTTGAAAGCAGTTTACTGTCGGACCGCTAGCTGGGTTGTAGCTCGTGGTACAGTATCATCGATCTTCAGTAACCCAAGCAGAGTGCGACAGGGTTACCTAGCCTCTCCTTTTCTACCCATTTTTTGTAGTGCAGAAGATCTTAGAGTGCGCCCTAGCAGACTGTGAATATGATAGCGTGAAACCACTCCTAAACACTCGACTTCCAAACGTAGACAATATCGTCTTAACCTGTGAGAGTTAAGAGGAAGCGCAGAACACCTTAGACAGATTGGTAGCTTTAGTTCGTCAGTTTAGTATGACCTATGCAGCTACTAAGTGGAAGGTGCTGTTGCAAAAATGACAGGATTCTATGCCTGCTGTCCCCATAGGTAGTGAGCCGTTGCACGTGGTAGAAAAGTTTATGTGCTTTTTTAGTTGTACCAAAGAAGGTAGATCGTCTGATGAGATCAAAAATTGCATAGCCAGGGTTCGGATGGTGTTTGTCAACCACATGTAGCGTCCACATAATTCCAGTCTTTGTGTAAAAGGCAAAACTTATAGCGGCATCGTAAGGGCGGTTGCTAATGGCTGCGAAACCTGGCCCACCCGCGCGATGGATGGTCACAGAGTCCGTATTCGAATATCGTTGTCTTCGAATCACTAGAGGCCTGCCGTGGGAAGAAATCGTCGGCAATGGCGAAGTTTCAACACAACCTTCGCATTCATGTCTAACGTGAAGTCAGTGGCGCAGCGGTCAACACGGCTGAAGTTCTAGTTGCGGTCGTGATAAGGATATGCGTTAATGACGGACTCTAACAGAAACGAAAGTCGATTCTACCGCTTCTTTTCGTAAGGGGCTAACTGGAAAGTCTATATGAATGCGGAGGCTACAATCAAATGTGAGTCCAATTCAACTAGAAATTGACGAAATCCCCGACTGCTCATCGGTAATAACGAGTTTCGCCGAAATGGCTTCAAGACAGACAATGTCTGTAGACCTCTGAGCATAGTAGTCTCGTCTTGCAAGCTCCGTTAGCTTGGACGTGCCTTCAGAATACGGAACCACCGTTTGCCACGCCGTGTTTGAAGCAGCAGTCTGGTGGACAGCTTGCGACTTGGGTTCGGGGCTTGAAGACACTAATATCGAGGCTTCATCCAGCAGGACGTTCCTGGCTCTTGGATGGGATCCTGTGGACTATGAATGCTTTTGTTTGAAGAGTATGTCAAATATGGTAAAAATAACAGGAACCGCTGACATTCGTGGTGCGAATCTCTGTGTACACCGATGTAATGTCATGACCCTTTCTCTCTACAGAATAATCCTTTTTACCATACACAACCCTAGAAGTGTTCCTCCTACAGGCTGTGGCACGTTGGCCGCCACAGGTAGTTTTGGCTGTGTTCACTACACATGTATGACATATCTATATGGTTATGAGACACTATTCGAGTAATACATGCATCGTCTGGGCCGGAATTAAACAGGCGGCAACATGAAAGTAAAGTGAACAGAATTGTGCCTAGGTCTTTTGTATACCATGTTGCAGGACCCGCGTGGGAATCCAGGGCAGCGAGTGAGCATCCCAGAAAGCATAACCAGACAGCTGAGAAACATGACCTGAGTGCTACTTAGCCCTGAGAGAAAGTTTGGTCTGCAGACGGAATGACTCGCGTCGTCACCGATACGTCGGATTATCAGAGGATGCCCAATAAACAAAAGACAATCCTGATGTAATACAAACGGATTAAGCACACTATCTGTCCACAGTGAGGTCCCATGAAACAAAATTTTAAAGGAAGCAACGTCTCAAAAGTGCCGTTGGGAAAATACAAAACACCACTAGAATACTTTGGATTCTGATGGATGTACACTTTTTCCACATACCGAAAAAGAACTCATCTAAAATAACACCAAAAAAACAATTCAAAACTCACTCGAGTAAGTGGCATGTGTCGAAATAGCTCAGTTTTGACCAATCCGGGATGCAGACTGACAGAAACAATGCCAGACTCTTGCCAACGTCTAGATAGTTCTTTGGCGTGAATCACATTGGCCAGCTTACTGTTTGAATAATAAGAACCCACCTTCGGACGACATAAATCGGACATATTGAGGTCAGCCAGTCGGTGATTGAATGAAGACACATTGACAACGCGCGCGTCTCCATTAGCCAGCTGTAACAGCGGGTAAAGCAGTTGAGTGAGCAAAAATGGCCCCAGATGATTCACTTTCAAATGCCGTTCGATACCGTCCGCATCGAATTGTGCCCGCCGTAAATTAATGGCTGCGTTGTTGACCAGTATGTGAACAACTTGTTCTTGCTTACGCATACGGGAAGCAAAAGCACGAATGGATGCAGGTGACTCTAAGTCCAGCTCTTCGCAAGTCAACTGAAGCAAGAGAAAAAAAGAATACTAAGTCTAATTCAATAAATCAGTTTGCTGGTAGGCAACAAATAGGCTGGGTTACGGGAAGTCAAAGAAATCTAGATGGGGATGAATGCAAATCCCACAGCCGTCAATACATGCATGCACCAAGGCAAAACAAAACTATGATCCACAATCAACAAGCAGAACGTACTCGAAAGTAGGTAGGTATTGGGATGTTTACCGAACTTGGTATTTAAGTTGCAAACGTTTCATCACTAAACGAGGTGAAATCATCCGTGCGTAAATATTTCAACGTACAAGTTTGACCGATACTTAGTTTCTTTTATGGTCCTGGGCAATCTGAAAATATCCCAGTCCATGTATAGTCATATCGCTGCACAGCAGCAAACACTGGAAGGTGTAGCGCCGATCAGTTTGGTTCTCCATCGCACTAATTAAGAACGGCATTTAGTTACCGTTACCGTTTACTCAAGGATTTGATGCTTCAGCGCTGAACAGTGATTGCGAAATCAGCATAAGATACAGGCTAGCGCCATAAATTCTAATCCTGTCCGTTAGGGAATATGCGGAATTTGCTAACGGGACCAATCATGAGACCACAACATCAATCAAAAACGCACAAATGGGAGTGTTAGAAAACATCGCGCAAGATGGGAGATTGCACTTTAAAAGCGTACCATCAAGGAAATGCATTTAACTATGTTTACAAGCAGAATCATCAGTTCCTTGCTCAATAACATGCTCGAAATGAGTAGTATCATCCAACCTCATGATAATGCCAACTCGGGTAAGACAATGTTACAAGAAACCTGGTTGCACGAGAACATCGGAGACACGGTCTTCCAAATCGAAAATTGCACTTGTTACCGTGTGGATCACTCTGTGTTACACAAAGCAAGGTTTTGGCGTTAGTACTTACATCAATGACTCACAGTGCGTGTCCGTACCAATTGTGTTCACTCACTCGAGTGTATATGCTAGTTGCCTAACTGCTGAGTGGAAACCAAGATTCTCAGGTGGTTTTCGCTCAGTTGTGAAGAGTAATCTTTATTCACCTCCCAGCTGTCTGGCCACTGCGATTGACGAGTTTGTTAACGGTTTTTCAATAGCTCTTCTGGATGTTCTGGACACGTCATTATTTGTTAGTTGAGGTGAGTTGAACTGGTTTGATACCCCCCAATCTAACTACCCTAAGCTTGTACACCAATGTGACCTTTTTTAGACATCTAGACGCACATCCCGATCTAGCCATCCTTAATAAGGCATAATTATTCGCAATCCACGGGCGTATCCCACTTAGTAAATCTGACCACTCTATTATGAAGCTCTCCCATAGGTTACAATAAGATAGACCACAAGCCTTTGTCGTTGTGGAGATCGTAGAATCAGACTTCGGCAGTCTCTTTCAAACAACGAAAATAGGCAGAGGGAAACGACGCCCTCATTCGATTTCAGCTTGTTTGTTAGTGACTATCCCGTGATCAGTTGACGAGCGACCTAAATTTCTGCTTCGTTATTTGTTGCCTTTGGGAGACAATTGTGATTCGTGCAAACAGATTTTCCTGATCGTGTCACAAAAGACTTTGAAGGAGGAAAAAAGGCTTATAAGTCAAAAGATTATTCGTCCGTCCAATACATTACAACATTCACCATATGTGTGCTGAATAGTTTGAAATTTGTATACACCAACACAATATTGGATAACGAAAACTGTGTGGAGATTTGGCAAACCATGAAAAGGCCGAATGGATTAAACAATCCTGATAAGAAAGCGGTTGTTGGCGTCGAAGGGCTGAACCATAATTTTAACCGAATCACGAGTAACCTCTCCTCAGCTCACGTATAGTTGTTTTCTTTCTGCTGATTCTTCCGTTCTAATTACGAAGTCAACCGTTTTCACAGAAAGCATCCGAGTGAAGTCCAGTAAAGCGGGCAGAGCTGATGGCCTGACACTGAGCGTTCCTGAGGAATGTGTGGAATGCTCATGCTAACCGCAATCTACACTATCCACCCAATGTTTCAGACCATGTAAAATTGCTGAACGTTGGAGAACGTCAAGCACAATACCAATACATTAAAAAAAGAAAGACAAAATTCAGTCCGATCTGCTGCACATCTGTAGCACTGAAAGTTTCTGAAAAGCTCATTCTTGCCCGAACGGAAACTCAGGTGAACATCACGGATTCTAGTCATTTAGCTTATGGTCGTTTATGATTCACTTTGAATGCTCCGGCTTGCCCAGTTCATTCCATTCTGTTACCACTTGACGGAAAATCCACGGCCGTCCGACTATGTTTCTTAGACTACCGTGATTGTTTTGGGAGCGTTGACAGAACGACGCTACCTGAAGTTCCTAAAGAATCTGGAATGAGTAAGACAACTGTCGAGCTTCTACGTGATTACTCTGCAAACGGAAGTCAATTCACGCAATTCGGTGATCAAACCACATTGCTACTCACCAGTGACTTCGGTGTTCTACACGACCCAATCCTCTCTCTCTTAGCATTTTCACCTTACAATGTATGTAAGCCAGAAAATAATCGGATTTGTAACCAAATATACAGGTGATATGGTGTTGGGTAGGAAATGCCCAACTAGATTATTTTCTCCTGCCACACTGGACAGTTTAACCGAACAGATCTCACAGTTTGTCCATTAACACATCCAAATGTGTTAACATTTTATTTTCGCTTACGAACAGCAATTAATGTGGAAACCTTTCTAATGTCAGCTCAACCTTTTATGTGAATAATGACTGGTTTTTGTTAAGTATTTAGGGATTAGTGTGATGAACAACATCATATGGTAACTTCATCTCAATGATGTTCTCATCAAATTCAGGAAGATTCTGTCC
This sequence comes from Paragonimus westermani, assembly GCA_008508345.1. NCBI lineage: Eukaryota > Metazoa > Platyhelminthes > Trematoda > Plagiorchiida > Troglotrematidae > Paragonimus > Paragonimus westermani. Next base: position 107,277 of record QNGE01002148.1, read on the forward strand.
AGAGCCTAACCTTTCGCTTATCATCATCTTCATCACAGACAGCAATACATCAGTGGGTCTCACTGGTGCTTAACTGCCACACAACCATGAAGAAAAAGCAAACCCTTTATGGGAAGAGAGAAAAGAAAAAAGAAAGAGACGGGAAGGGACCTAACGACTGAAAATAACTACGTCTATATTCAAACATTCAACATCAGTGTGTCTGCACTTTACAAACAAACGACCGAGCTGGAATTGAGAGTAGGGCGTTATCAGCAAGACAGCTTCCTTTCGACTTCTACTGCCCCGCGCCATTAAATACACTCGCTTCACAAACAACTTGGACAAGCAACGACAACATTCACACCACCGAGTTCGATTGGCCGTCATCTCACTTAGAGTCTCCAGCCACCGACTCTGGGAGTCGCGAATTCTCCAACCCCGTGAAGGAACCCAATATACAGTGACCAACCGCTTTGTGAACGATTCCACTACCCTACGCCAGCTCATCACCTCTCCAACTCGCACCTTACGCCAGTCGGCCGCAGCGTCGGCAAAGGAAGCTCGGTGTGGCAGACGACTAGCTAGCATCCTTAATACATGACATAACCATCTAAGTATGCACAAATGTGAAGAGTGAACAAAAAGAACGTTTGACAACCAGTGTCATACATGCGCTTCCTAACCTCGTTGCTTATACGTTGGTGCCACCCGATACGAGTGATTGAACGCAGACATAGGTGGTCAAATAGCTCAAAACTGTTTCCGTCTTCTACACCGAGAGGCCAAGTTTCGCCCTCTGATACACGCGACGTTTAAGCTTCAGAGAAATATCTCTCTGCCGCCAAAGGTGCCTTAGATGAGTGCACACTGTCTTAGCCTTAAAAATACGCGTTTCTATTTCATTCTCTACAGTCCCACCATCGCTGACGCAGCTTCACAGGCACACAAACCGATCAACAACCTCCATCTTGTGAGTGTCGGAGACAATCCTCCATTATTTCGTCTGACGAAATTAAACAAAAATGGTGACAGCGGACAGCCTTGACGTACACCGCTCATGGTGCTGAAACTGTGAGACAGTTCACCGGAAACCCTAACCTGAACTTAAGCATGAGAATAGAGTGCCAACAGTATGTTCACGTACTTAGTCGGCACACCTCTGTGTTTGAGCGACTCTAAAAGTGTAGATCGATCCACTGAATCGAACGCACATTTATGGTCGAGAAATACAACAATTGTTGGCCGGCGGTATACATGACGCTGCTCCAGAATTTGACGAAGAGTAAAAATGTGATCTATACATCCCCGCTCGGGGCGAAACCCTGCCTGTTCTTTCATAATGTTTACCTTCCGAGCTGCAGTGAGTCGGCGAAGTATAATAGATGCTAGAACCCTAGAAATGACTGGGGTCAAACTAATTCCTCTGTGGTTTTCGCAAGAACCCCTGATACCTTTCTTGAATATAGGAACTACCATCGGGGGGATGGTTTCCGTCGTCCACACAAGTTGAAACAAATGAGTCAAAAATAAATGAGTCA